>JACSYO010001545.1:0-10000 GCA_016806645.1 Ophiodon elongatus
ATTTATTCATCTCAGGTTTGTTAGCAAATTTCTGTGTTTATTCAAAGTGGAAACTTTCAACAAGAATTAACATTAATAAAATGTAACCTGTAACTTGGAGCTGTTTTCAGAAACAAACCTTTTGTCGTCATAAACAGAACTAAAAACTCTTTAATTAAAAAAGTGTATTCATTTAACATCGTTAATATTCCTCCTAAGAACCTCCTCCAAAAGAAAATAATGAATATGGACTTCTGGGTCGATATATATATATATATATATATATATACATATATATATATATATATATTGATACACGTATGTGTTTATCAATATGTTCAGTTGGTATTATTATGGTAATATTTAAACCCAAATGAGCTCATTGTTTTTCATTAATTAATTGTATAAAATAATAAATTATACATTAAATCTACTTGATGCAAAGTTTTCCCTCAGAGATAAAATGAAATAAAACCAAAATTAAAAATAATACTTATGAGAATTAAAGTCTGTCTTTCTTATTGTGTTTACAGAGTTTTGTGTGTTGACGTTGTTCTCGTTATTCTCAGTAGATTATTATGTTTTACAGTAAATATAAAGTAAAATAAACCAGAGATTTTCATTGTTATTGTCACAGTGAAGAAAAACAATGGAAAGTACTTCCAGTTTAATTACACTTCAACTCATACGAGAGGAGTTCCTGCTCCCTGGTGAGTTCTGGTGAGTGTAATTAACACCGCTCTGTGTGTGTGTGTGTGTGTGTGTGTGTGTGTGTGTGTGTGTGTGTCTGTGTGTGTGTGTGTGTGTAACAGCAGGACTTCTTCTGGAGTGAAGACCTGTGAACAAGCCGATAAATGCCCCCTCTAGGCAGATTTTCAAAATAAAAGCCTCTGACTGGCTTTTATCGACAGAAACGTGACGTTTCCGTTACTCAAGTCACAAAGTTAAATGACAAAGTAAATCAACGTTGACTTCTTCTTTCATTTATGATGTTTCACTGGATGAAAGTGAATTTATTTCTGACCTGAAAACAACCGACAGCTTCAGCATTCCTCTGATATATTTATCATTTTATTTCATCATCTTCAGGTCGTGTTTCTTTTGTCTGTTGAGTCCTTAAAGTTCATTTTTATTTGTTCTTTCTTGTTCTGCTACGTGAAATATATTCAGTGCATTTGCAGATCGTTTTCTTTTAGCTTCCTGAAAGCTCCAGACCGATGGCTTGATGTTGGTCGCAGAGTTTAAGCTGAACTCGTCCCTCGTTGTTCAACCCGATGAGACGGTGTTTAAATAAGTGAGCGGCTCCATCGGTCCAACGTTCAGCTGATGAGCTTCAGGATCTCCGTGAGAGGAGAAACCCTACCGCTGTCTCTCAGAGCCTCTGAGGTCTGAACCTTCACTTCCTCCTCAACGTTTCAATGTGAGCGATGAAGAGGGTTCTATCGTCAGCGTACGACGGCAGTCAGCTAGAGGAATAGAGGAATAGAGGAATAGAGGAATAGAGGAATAGAGGAATAAAGAAATAGAGGAATAGATGAATAGAAGAATAGAGGAATAGAGGAATAAAGGAATAAAGGAATAAAGGAATAGAGGAATAGAGGAATAGAGGAATAAAGGAATAAAGGAATAAAGGAATAGAGGAATAGAGGAATAGAGGAATAGAGGAATAAAGGAATAGAGGAATAAAGGAATAGAGGAATAGAGGAATAGAGGAATAAAGGAATAAAGGAATAGAGGAATAGAGGAATAGAGGAATAGAGGAATAAAGGAATAAAGGAATAAAGGAATAGAGGAATAGAGGAATAGAGGAATAGAGGAATAAAGGAATAAATGAATAAAGGAATAGAGGAATAGAGGAATAGAGGAATAGAGGAATAAAGGAATAAAGGAATAAAGGAATAGAGGAATAGAGGAATAAAGGAATAGAGGAATAAAGGAAAAGAAGAATAAATGAATAGAGGAACAGAGGAATAAAGGAATAGAGGAATAGAGGAATAGAGGAATAAAGGAATAGAGGAATAGAGGAATAGAGGAATAAAGGAATAGAGGAATAAAGGAATAGAGGAATAGAGGAATAGAGGAATAGAGGAATAGAGGAATAAAGGAATAACATAATAAAGGAATAGAGGAATAGAGGAATAGAGGAATAGAGGAATAAAGGAATATAGGAATAGAGGAATAAAGGAATAGAAGAATAAAGGAATAGAGGAATAAAGGAATAGAGGAATAAAGGAATAAAGGAACAGTTCAACGCGTTGGTAGTTTATATTTTAATGTAGAGTTTTGTAGTAAAAGTATTTGAGTCGAGCAGCCAGACTCCAGCTTTCCACCTTCACTTAGTACTTCTTCATTTATGTGTTTGTTTGAATGTTAAAAACAAAACTATAATAAATAATATCATATGACCACAAACAGATTTAAAGACGCAGCTCGATCGTTAAACTGATGGAAACGTGACTTTAAAGTTAACAAACAGGATTACATCACATAAAACATTGAAGGGATGAAGAGTTACAAAACTATGAGACATAAATACAGATTTCTTTTTGCAATTTTGTTGGAAAAGTTTTTAATACACATTTTTTCATGCAGTTATTTTTATATGTATTTACGAGTATTTCATTAGAGAAGTGTTTAATACATTTGAATAAACTTTAATGCACAGGGGAGAAGTTTGCCTAATTTATAATTAACTTGATAATTGAATGGAAACACGGTTATTGTTAAGTATGTCAACAATACAATATTAATATTTAACGACATTAGTGGAACATACAGATGTTCAGACTGTCTGGTAGGATATGAATGAAGGACTGGATTAGTCTGGTAAATGAATTAAATCTTTAATATCAATAAACTCACATGTCTGTTGATAATAAAGAGATGAAGAAGATCTGGTGGTTTGATACGAGAACAATCTAACAATCTCATCATGTTCGTCCTCCAAATTCTGTCGGACACATTAAAAACGTTTTAGAAATTGTTCTCCAACTTCACAAGGTCACAGTTTCTCTCAGCTTTATGCATATTTTCATAATGTGTTCATAACTGTAGGAGGCTGCAGTGAAACCACGTTATTCTGTTGAAAACTCAAAGTTTTGTGGCTCCGCGTCCTGATTTAAGGACGGTTAGCGAGCTGGCCTTCGTAACCGTCCACTAACAAGACTCATTAGGATTCATGAATGTTGATGCTGCTTAATTGCTGCTGGTTTAAAAAATGTCCTCCGTCCTCCAGTTTATAAATTCCAAAATCCATTTTTAGCAGCGCAGTCGGGTCACCTCTCAGCGCCACAGAAACACTAAATAGTTTAATAATACCAAAGTCATTAAACACATCACGACAAGATTAATGATTTCATTAATTCATGGGTCCACAGAACTGTTGCTTGTCTTGAATATCTTAAGAACGAACGTTTCCCATAAATTACAAAATAAAGCTGTGAAAAAAACTCAATTACTTAAAAGATCAATTACTTTGTATTGACCTTTTACCCAGAAAACATGTGGACTTGTCAGAGCAGGAAAAACCAAGATGGTGATGACCACAAACCAAGATGGTGACGACCACAAACCAAGATGGTGACGACCACAAAACAAGATGGTGACGACCACAAACCAAGATGGTGACGACCACAAACCAAGATGGTGACGACCACAAACCAAGATGGTGACGACCACAAACCAAGATGGTGACGACCACAAACCAAGATGGTGACGACCACAAACCAAGATGGTGACGACCACAAACCAAGATGGTGACGCCCACAAACCAAGATGGCGACGACCACAAACCAAGATGGCGACGACCACAAACCAAGATGGCGACGACCACAAACCAAGATGGCGACGACCACAAACCAAGATGGCGACGACCACAAACCAAGATGGTGACGACCACAAACCAAGATGGTGACGACCACAAACCAAGATGGTGACGACCACAAACCAAGATGGTGACGACCACAAACCAAGATGGTGACGACCACAAACCAAGATGGTGACGACCACAAACCAAGATGGTGACGACCACAAACCAAGATGGTGACGACCACAAACCAAGATGGTGACGACCACAAACCAAGATGGTGACGACCACAAACCAAGATGGTGACGCCCACAAACCAAGATGGTGACGCCCACAAACCAAGATGGTGACGCCCACAAACCAAGATGGTGACGCCCACAAACCAAGATGGTGACGCCCACAAACCAAGATGGTGACGCCCACAAACCAAGATGGTGACGACCACAAACCAAGATGGTGACGACCACAAACCAAGATGGTGACGACCACAAAACAAGATGGTGACGACCACAAAACAAGATGCCGAACACGAGGATTCAACAAACCAATAGGTGATGTCACAGAGGCCACATCCACCTCCTCTGTGCAGTCTGTCCTCCACCAGGAGGTTCTGTGTTCTGTTTGTTTGTCAGCTCATCATCAGGGTTCGGGGAAAACAACTACTGGCCTGATAAAATGAAACCTGGTGAATGTAATGAACTCATTACATTCCGGAGCAGGAATGGAATGCTCTCCGAGGTGACCTTCCTTTGGGCTAAATGAAACCCCTCCCCCGGAGGGTGGGTCGTGGGTTTCGTCTCTCAGCTCATCTTGTTGCTTCAGGTTGCTTCATGTTGCTTCAGGTTGCTTCATGTTGCTTCAGGTTGCTTCATGTTGCTTCAGGTTGCTTCATGTTGCTTCAGGTTGCGTCAGCATCGCCTCAGTCTGACTGAAGCAATCGGCTCTCATGAAATTGGGTAGAGAGGAAAAACAACTGCCATCAAGATGCTTTTTGTTGCCATTTTTCAGAGCAGTGTCCATCAGCCGCTGATCCCCGTGGGCAACTGGCCCTGCCCCCCCCCCCCCCCCCCCCCCCCCACCCCACCCCCACCCGTTAGAGAGGATGGAGACCTGCTGTCGTCTGACTCCTCATTCCTACATGCAGCTTCCTCCTGACAGAAACACTTGATGCTCTCAGACCGCTGACACAGTGAGAGATGAAGCAACGCTGATCTGACTGCAGGGCGCATCATTATCCTGCACCTCCTCCTGTACCTCCTCCTGTACCTCCTCCTGCACCTCCTTCTGCGCCCCCTCCTGCACCTCCTCCTGCACCTCCTCCTGCACCTCCTCCTGCGCCCCCTCCTGCGCCCCCTCCTGCAACTCCTTCTGCGCCCCCTCCTGCAACTCCTCCTGCGCCCCCTCCTGCACCTCCTCCTGCACCTCCTCCTGCACCTCCTCCTGCACCCTCACCTGCGCCCCCTCCTGTACCCTCACCTGCACCTCTCAGAATCAGATCTGATCTGCGGGTTTCTCCTCAACCTTTAGTTTAATTGTCTGGAGTCAAACTTCAACTGTTCCAGGAACAAATACAGGTTTGATTTGAGATCAAAAGGAGGATCTGCAAAGCTTCCATTGTTCTAAATTACAGACATTAATATTATCGAGACATTTATTTTTGTCTCCACATTTAAACATATTTTTTCCCTCTCGTCCACGAGGAAGAGGAGAGTTCGGTCACTAAAACAGATATTTCCTTAAAGCTCCTTCTAGGGGATATGTCTTTAAAAGCTCACCTTCCCAGAGTCACTGAGACGTCTGCATATTTCATAAAACAAAACTCTAAATCAACGTTTTCTTGTGTTTTCATCTCGTATTGAAATGTGACTCGAAGCAGAAACATGAGTCACATTTAGTTTTCACCAAATATCAAATATGTATAAATAAATAAATAATCAGCTTTTTCTTCTCTTGTATTTGACGTTTCGTTGACGGAGCCTTGGTCGCCCCCTACTGGTGAGCGATGGGAGTCGGCTTTTACACTCGAATGTGGAAAAAACATAAACTTATATAATAGTTTACATCCTATCCCCATCTCCTACATCCTGTCCTCATCTCCTACATCCTATCCCCATCTCCTACATCCTGTCCTCATCTCCTACATCCTATCCCCATCTCCTACATCCTGTCCTCATCTCCTACATCCTATCCTCATCTCCTACATCCTGTCCCCATCTCCTACATCCTGTCCTCATCTCCTACATCCTGTCCTCATCTCCTACATCCTGTCCTCATCTCCTACATCCTATCCCCATCTCCTACATCCTGTCCTCATCTCCTACATCCTGTCCTCATCTCCTACATCCTATCCTCATCTCCTACATCCTGTCCTCATCTCCTACATCCTGTCCTCATCTCCTACATCCTGTCCTCATCTCCTACATCCTATCCTCATCTCCTACATCCTGTCCTCATCTCCTACATCCTATCCTCATCTCCTACATCCTGTCCTCATCTCCTACATCCTGTCCTCATCTCCTACATCCTATCCTCATCTCCTACATCCTGTCCTCATCTCCTACATCCTGTCCTCATCTCCTACATCCTGTCCTCATCTCCTACATCCTGTCCTCATCTCCTACATCCTGTCCTCATCTCCTACATCCTGTCCTCATCTCCTACATCCTGTCCTCATCTCCTACATCCTGTCCTCATCTCCTACGTCCTGTCCTCATCTCTCCCTGTCCTCATCTCCTACATCCTGTCTCATCTCCTACATCTGTCCTCATCTCCTACATCCTATCCTCATCTCCTACATCCTGTCCTCATCTCCTACATCCTATCCTCATCTCCTCATCCTGTCCTCATCTCCTACATCCTATCCTCATCTCCTACATCCTGTCCTCATCTCCTACATCCTGTCCTCATCTCCTACATCCTATCCTCATCTCCTACATCCTGTCCTCATCTCCTACATCCTATCCTCATCTCCTACATCCTGTCCTCTCTATCTATCCTCATCTCCTACATCCTCCTCATCTCCTACATCCTGTCCTCTCCTACATCCTACCCTCATCTCCTACATCCTGTCCTCATCTGCTACATCCTATCCTCATCTCCTACATCCTGTCCTCATCTCCTACATCCTGTCCTCATCTCCTAAATCCTATCCTCATCTCCTACATCCTGTCCTCATCTCCTACATCCTACCCTCATCTCCTACATCCTATCCTCATCTCCTACATCCTGTCCTCATCTGCTACATCCTATCCTCATCTCCTACATCCTGTCCTCATCTCCTACATCCTACCCTCATCTCCTACATCCTACCCTCATCTCCTACATCCTGTCCTCATCTGCTACATCCTATCCTCATCTCCTACATCCTGTCCTCATCTCCTACATCCTACCCTCATCTCCTACACCCTATCCTCATCTCCTACACCCTATCCTCATCTCCTACACCCCGTCCTCATCTCCTACACCCCGTCCTCATCTCCTACACCCTGTCCTCATCTCCTACACCCTGTCCTCATCTCCTACACCCCGTCCTCATCTCCTACACCCTATCCTCATCTCCTACACCCTATCCTCATCTCCTACACCCTGTCCTCATCTCCTACACCCCGTCCTCATCTCCTACACCCTGTCCTCATCTCCTACACCCTATCCTCATCTCCTACACCCTGTCCTCATCTCCTACATTAATACCTTAGTTACGTGTACCCATTAGTTTATGTAAACTACTTCATACTGACGTTGAGGACTTTGCTTGTCGTGACTCAGTTTTGTTGAATCTGTTCCTAAAATATAAATCTCATAACTGTGATCAATAGAAGTCACGAGGGAGTCGCTTTAAAAACTGATTTAACATGAAAACATCACAATGAGGTAAATGATTTCAGGGTCGAAGGATTCGACCGCGTTCCAGTTCAACCGAGCCGATGTCCCACTTAACGACTCGTCAAGGTTTTAATTTGTTTCAGCACCAAAACCTCATTTATCGACGGCTCCGAGCTGTTTTCATCATTTGGTTCTGAATATTTACGTCTTTGGCCCAAAAGCTGATCTATTTATTTTCCAGGCTGAGAAACATTAGAGCACATGTCAGCGTGAACAGGTGAGCTGCAGGTGAACAGGTGAACAGGTGAACAGGTGAACAGGTGAACAGGTGAGCTGCAGGTGAACAGGTGAACAGGTGAACAGGTGAACAGGTGAGCTGCAGGTGAACAGGTGAACAGGAGAACAGGTGAGCTGCAGGTGAACAGGTGAACAGGTGACCTGGTGAACAGGTGAACAGGTGAACAGGTGAACAGGTGACCTGGTGAACAGGTGAACAGGTGACCAGTGAACAGGTGACCTGCAGACGACCCCGGAGAGGAACCATGTTCATGTCGTGACATCAGATGTCCCCAGGTTATTAAATATGTCTGGCTGAGCGTTCTCACTCAGGTTCACCTGCTGAACTCTGTTGGAATCAGGATGTTTTTATGAATCACCGCCTCGTTCAGATCACATCTCTGAACAGGAGAATTATTCCTGCTCCAGAACAGCGTCTACGCTTTGAATCCTCATTCTGGGTTTTGGAGGAATTTTGAATAAATCGGTGAAGCAGAAAACGTTCCGTCAGTCGTCAGATTAAAAACATGAAAATATGAAATACATGAGAGAGAGGAGGAAATGAACAATAGCAGAAGGTGTCAGTTTGATGACAGATAATATTCTAAATTTACATTTTCATGAATACTTTGTATGATTAAGTGGAGCTGATGTGTTGAGTCGTTATTTTCTTTATCACAAATAGGTCTCAAGTTTAAGATGCGAGTCTCAAGTCAACACCAACAAAGTCCGGACCACCGAGTCAAGTTTGAGGTCCGCTATAAATACGATTATCATTATTATTAAAAGTAAGATCCAAGTGAAGTCGAAGACCAGACCAACGAGTCAACACCAAAACATTTACAGTCCAGACCAACAAACCCAAAGTTTAAACCAACATCTGCCAGGTCCAGGACCACGAGTCTCAAGTCTGAAGTCTGGAGACCAAAAGGTTTCAGGTCGAGACCAAGACCCCCCAACGTCAGGACCAACGAGCCACAAGTCAAGAGAAGCACTTTGTGCCTAAGTTTAAAAAATCATATATGAATAATAATATTTTCATTATTAGTAGTGGTAGTAGTATTTATAAAGGAAGATCCAAGTCAAGTCCCAAGAGGACACCTAAAGGTTTGGTCCAGCTCAACAAGTCCCAGGTTTTGTTTTGACTCTTTTGACTGTGATCACTTGGTGTCAGAATGATGCTCCATCGGTCAATCAACTCATAATTCATAATCCAGTTGCCGATGCCTC
Organism: Ophiodon elongatus; assembly: GCA_016806645.1. Taxonomy (NCBI): domain Eukaryota; kingdom Metazoa; phylum Chordata; class Actinopteri; order Perciformes; family Hexagrammidae; genus Ophiodon; species Ophiodon elongatus. Next base: position 9,113 of record JACSYO010001545.1, read on the forward strand.
CCATGAGGGTATTTTCTTAAAGTGAGGACATTAAATCCCGTTTGATGGATATCGATGGTTCATACGAGCGGAGTCGTATTAATGTGTGAGCGTTCTGGTCGATATCCCAGCAGAATGTTTCTGGACCTGAAAGGTCAGCGGAGTTTATCTTCTTCTCTGAAATGTCTTAGAAGGTCAAACAGAGACGGAGCGTTCATCATTAACCAGAAGAGACAGGAAACAAACCCACCAACCTCCAGATGATGATGATGATGATGATGATGATGATGATGATGATGATGATGATGCCCAGAACCTTCATCATAGAGTTTCATTCACATCGAGCCCGAACCCGATCGTCCACCGTCTCCACTCGACCGCCGCTCAGCTCTCACCCCGTGTGTTGTTCTGTAACCGAGGACGACGACGTCCACGTTGATTCATGTTGTCGCTACAGTGGAGAACAGCAGGAACCAATCAGGACAACAAGAAGTCAGTGAGGACCAACCGGTCCCAAGTCAAGAACAACAAGTCAAGAACAACAAGTCAAGAACAACAAGTCAAGAACAACAAGTCAAGAACAACAAGTCAAGAACAACAAGTCCCAAGTCAAGAACAACAACAAGTCAAGAACAACAAGTCAAGAACAACAAGTCCCAAGTCAAGAACAACAAGAAGTCAAGAACAACAAGTCCCAAGTCAAGAACAACAAGTCAAGAACAACAAGTCCCAAGTCAAGAACAACAAGTCAAGAACAACAAGTCCCAAGTCAAGAACAACAAGTCAAGAACAACAAGTCAAGAACAACAAGTCAAGAACAACAAGTCAAGAACAACAAATCAAGAACAACAAGTTCAAAGGGAAGACAACAAGTCCCAAGTCAAGAAATCCAGCCGTGGCCAACAGAGG
>JACSYO010001545.1:15000-42500 GCA_016806645.1 Ophiodon elongatus
ATAACGAAGGAGAGAGACGTCGTGGTGTGAGAGAAGCGACCCGTTGAGGACTGAGTCCATCACAGAAGCCATCATGTAAACAAAGAGACGGAGAGACAACCTCCATCTGCTCCATTGTTCTCAGAGCGGAGCGGAGCGGGCGGCCGGGGATCGAACCGCCGTCCGCTCAGCGGCTGGTTATCAGAGACAAGAGCCCGAGTTAAGTGAGACGGAGGAGGTGGTGTTTATGGGGTAATGAGTCACTAAGGAGGGAGGGGGCTACCTGAGGAGGGGGCTGACCTTTGACCCCCGGATTGAATGCCTGCCGAGGCGATGGTGCTTCTTGTTAATGGACTTTTAATGGAGAAGAAGCGACGCGGCGGAAATAACTCCACCTGCAAACACTTCCTGTTTATTGACTGTTAATAATTTAACATGTTTTTAGTGATCAGAGACCGCTCTGAATAATACATTATTATTATAACACGTAAACATGTATAAACATCATGAAGAACAAAGCGCTTTATTGAGACCAGAGAAATACACATCTATCATTTCATTCAGTGTTTGGTTCATTTTTTCTCATTTAATTTTATTGTAAAAGAACAAACGGTCGTCATAAAAACAGGAAATGAAAACAGACGACGGAGCTCGACTCAAAGGAAACGAGAGGAAAAGAAAATGACAACGAGAAGCAAAACACATGAGAAGAAGAACGAAGCGATCAGAAGATAAAAATCCAATAACAACAAATAACAACATGAAGAAGCATCCGGGGAAAAATAATAATAAGAAAAATATCATCATGAATAAAATGTGATTATTTTTACATTTCATTTATTTTCCTTTTCTCTACATCTGGTTCGCTAACGAGCTAACGTTAGCTCGTTAGCTAACGTTAGCTCGTTAGCTAACATACATTATTGATGAAGATCAGATCATTATTATTGATGTTCAGCACGAAGACAGAACAACAAATCAATAGAGACAGTTAAATATTTAAATAATAAAAGGTATGAAAAACAAAATGAATAGAAAGTCTGAAAACAAAATAAAGCGTGTGTGTGTGTGTGTGTGTGTGTGTGTGTATATGTGTATGTGTGTGTGTATATGTGTGTGTGTCTGTCTGTATATGTGTGTGTGTGTGTGTGTGTGTATATGTGTGTGTCTGTGTGTGTGTGTGTGTGTGTGTATGTGTGTGTGTGTGTGTGTGTGTGTGTGTGTGTGTGTGTGTGTGTGTGTGTTATTATTACCTGCCCTGGTGGGGCCGCTCCAGGCTTCATGGTCTCATTTTAAATAGTATAGAGAGAAAAATATGATGTTTTCCTCTTCAGACTCTAGAGAGTAGCTTCAGAAATATACAATTTAAATAAATATATATATAATTCAGTTCACAGGAGAGACTTCAAATAAACATTTACATTTAAATGTTTTATTTCAGGCTGAGGACACAATTGTACTAACAAGTAAAACCAGCTGTTTCTAATATTTATCTAAATAATATTATTATTAATAATAATGTTGTTTCTCTTCCTGAAGAAAACAATCTGATCGATCAGTTGGTTGTTTGCTCTATAAATGTCATTTTTCAGAAGTCGTGTTTTAATTGATGAATAAAACCCAACATATTCAGTTTAATGGGCCATAAAACCGTGAGAAGCAGAACGTCTTGTGTTCAGTAAACAAATAATTAATCAATAATCAGTTCTGTTCTCTTCATTTGAATCATTTTAGGAGGAAAACAACAAACAGTCGTTTCTCTGGAAGGTTTTACTTTTAGTGAATATGATACCGTGAATCTTATTTCTAGATATTTTGTATATTATTTTATTTATCCGTCTCCTCCGTTCTCTTCAATCAGCCGTTTGAAAGCAAAAAAAACTCCTCTGGTTGTATAGAAGTCAAAGCTTCATGTGTTAAAGCTGCATTCTCTCTCCTGACCACCAGGGGGCGACTCCTCTGGTTGTATAGAAGTCAAAGCTTCATGTGTTAAAGCTGCATTCTCTCTCCTGACCACCAGGGGGCGACTCCTCTGGTTGTATAGAAGTCAAAGCTTCATGTGTTAAAGCTGCATTCTCTCTCCTGACCACCAGGGGGCGACTCCTCTGGTTGTATAGAAGTCAAAGCTTCATGTGTTAAAGCTGCATTCTCTCTCCTGACCACCAGGGGGCGACTCCTCTGGTTGTATAGAAGTCAAAGCTTCATGTGTTAAAGCTGCATTCTCTCTCCTGACCACCAGGGGGCGACTCCTCTGGTTGTATAGAAGTCAAAGCTTCATGTGTTAAAGCTGCATTCTCTCTCCTGACCACCAGGGGGCGACTCCTCTGGTTGTATAGAAGTCAAAGCTTCATGTGTTAAAGCTGCATTCTCTCTCCTGACCACCAGGGGGCGACTCCTCTGGTTGTATAGAAGTCAAAGCTTCATGTGTTAAAGCTGCATTCTCTCTCCTGACCACCAGGGGGCGACTCCTCTGGTTGTATAGAAGTCAAAGCTTCATGTGTTAAAGCTGCATTCTCTCTCCTGACCACCAGGGGGCGACTCCTCTGGTTGTATGGTCGCTCTTGAAAGCTGGAGACCCATGCAGAGATGTCCTCCTCCTTTGTTATCAGGATGAAACAGAGACAGAGCTCAGAGACACCAGTAATAAACTGAGATCACTCCACGTCTCCACAGAGTCTCCACACAGGGAGATTAAGGGGAGAGGGAGGGAGGGGGGAGGGGGGGGCAAAAGGGGGGGGGGCCTGGAGGCTGTTACAGGAGGAAGCAGGAGCTGTAAATGAGTTTCCTAACTCTTGAGCCCAGTGAGCTGGAACCTCCTAATGTCTCTCTCTCCTCACCTGTCTCTCTCTCTCTCTCCTCACCTGTCTCTCTCTCTCTCTCCTCACCTGTCTGTCTCTCTCCTCCCCTGTGTCTCTCTCCTCACCTGTCTTGCTCTCTCCTCCCCTGTCTCTCTCTCCTCACCTGTCTCTCTCCTCGCCTGTCTCTCTCTCCTAACCTCTCTGTCTCTTTCCTCACCTGCCCATCTCTCTTCTCACCTGTCTGTCTCTTCACATGCTGCTCAGTCTCTCTCCTCACCTGTCTGTCTCTCTCCTCCCCTGTCTGTCTCTCTCCTCCCCTGTCTGTCTCTCTCCTCACCTGTCTGTCTCTCTCCTCCCCTGTCTGTCTCTCTCCTCCCCTGTCTGTCTCTCTCCTCCCCTGTCTGTCTCTCTCCTCACCTGTCTGTCTCTCTCCTCACCTGTCTCTCTCTCCTCACCTGTGTTGCTCTCTCCTCCCCTGTCTCTCTCTCCTCATCTGTCTCTCTCCTCGCCTGTCTCTCTCTCCTAACCTCACTGTCTCTTTCCTCACCTGCCTGTCTCTCTTCTCACCTGTCTGTCTCTCTCCTCACCTGTCTCTCTCTCCTCACCTGTCTGTCTCTCTCCTCACCTGTCTGTCTCTCTCCTCACCTGTCTCTCTGTCCTCACCTGTCTGTCTCTCTCCTCACCTGTCAGTCTCTCTCCTCCACTGTCTGTCTCTCTCCTCACCTGTCTGTCTCTCTCCTCACCTGTCTCTCTCTCCTCACCTGTCTCTCTCTCCTCACCTGTCTATTTCTCTCCTCACCATCATCATACACATATATATTTATTGCCTGTCTGTCTCTTTCTGCTCATTTCCTTCATTAATTCTGCTCTTCTTCCTTCTCTGATGTTAATCTTCTTTATTTCTCTTTCTTCAAAATTTAAATAATTTATTCCTCCATCGTCTCCGACCCGTCTGTCTCTCTCCTCACCCGTCTGTCTCTCTCCTCACCCGTCTGTCTCTCTCTCTCTTCCCGTCTGTCTCTCTCTCTCTTCCCGTCTGTCTCTCTCTCTCTTCCCGTCTGTCTCTCTCTCTTCCCGTCTGTCTCTCTCTCTCTTCCCGTCTGTCTCTCTCTCTCTTCCCCTCTGTCTCTCTGTCTCTCTCTCTTCCCCTCTGTCTCTCTGTCTCTCTCTCTCTCTTCCCCTCTGTCTCTCTGTCTCTCTCTCTTCCCCTCTGTCTCTCTGTCTCTCTCTCTCTCTTCCCGTCTGTCTCTCTGTCTCTCTCTCTCTCTTCCCGTCTGTCTCTCTCTCTTCCCGTCTGTCTCTCTCTCTCCGTGATTCCTCTCCTACATTCTCACCGTTTTTCAGCTGCTGGACAAATATTACGTCTGCTTTAATTATTGACATTCTGTGAATAAGTGATATTGTGTGAACATCTGGAGGACCGTGTGTGTGTGTGTGTGTGTGTGTGTGTGTGTGTGTGTGTGTGTGTGTGTGTTGGCTCGTGTTTGGTGATATGATAATGAGTTTCCTCTGCTGAGCGTTGAGCCGTCACTCAGCTCTCTCTCATCCTCTTCCAGTATCAGCAGCTGGCAGCTAAACCCGGCCATCCCATAATGACTGAAACTCGTTGCCGGGGGACACGATGCTTCTCCTCAGCACGTTTATACTTTTAACTTCCACTTCCTGTAAAACTAGAACACGTTCCTCCTCGGTCGGATGGAATATGAAATATTAGAGAAAAAGATGCTCGAGTGTAAATTCACCACACGGCCAGAAATATGTGGACGCCATCTTTAGAGTCTCTCCACCTTCAGAATCTCTCCACCTTCAGAATCTCTCTACCTTCAGAGTCTCTCCATCTCCAGAGTCTCTCCACCTTCAGAATCTCTCTACCTTCAGAGTCTCTCCATCTCCAGAGTCTCTCCACCTTCAGAGTCTCTCCACCTTCAGAGTCGCTCCACCTTTAGAGTCTCTCCACCTTTAGAGTCTCTCCATCTCCAGAGTCTCTCCACCTTCAGAATCTCTCCACCTTCAGAGTCTCTCCACCTCTTCTGAGGACCTGGAGACGTCTCTGAGCTCCTCAAACACAACAGACTCCATTAAGGAAAGTGACTCCACCTCTCAGGTCTCAGGCGCGTCCCGCTGCCTCCATCAGTCCTCCATCAGTCAGTCTGAGTGATTGTGTGACCTTGGGGTTAAAGGTCATGCTGTGTTCCAGAAGGTCATGAAACAGTCATGAGATGTTCAGAGACACAAAGTCTCTTCTTCATCTCATCGTCAGGAAACAAAGACACGACGAGTCAATGAAGGATCTTTAAACCAATTAAATGATCATCCAGTGAACTCCCCATGAGCCCTCAACAGAACCAGACCAGGTTCTGGTGGTTCTCCTGAACCTAGAGGAGCTTTTGTTGAAACCTGATTTTCTTCTTGCAGCGTAAAGTCACGGTACACGAAACCAATGGAGACGTTTCCATGGACTGTTTAGTGTTCACGCTGAGTCTGACGTGGAGCCACACATCAGACTTCAGCTGCTCTCCACTAAAGATATTTCCAGAATGATTTAATAACTCAACTAAACGTCAAAGAGCTCAGAGTTCTGAGAGGTCACATGACTGTTTGTCAGTGGAGTCCGGTGCTTCAGCTCCTTCAGGTCTGTCCTCATACTGTACGCTTCATAAAGTATCAGATAATTTTAATGTAGAGAAAGAGTTTATATATTTATAGTTTTGTAGATGGAAACAGAACACGGTATAAAAGCTGCTCACTCGTTAAAGTCCATCCATCAGCGTCACATGTTTGACATCAGTTATTTTGGGTGGAGCTCCTTCTGTTTATAGCACAGAGCAGCACGCCGGCCTCTCATTGGCTGCTCCTCGTTAACCTCCTCGTTAACCTCCTCGTTAACCTCCTCGTCTCCTGCTCTCGTCAGCCGAGGTGATTAAAGACCTGCTGAACCCGTCTTTAATTGGACGGCTCTGATGAAGACCTTCATGGGCGAGCTGTCAGAGACGTGATGCACCTGGAGGTCTACACATTAATAACTCGATCTCAGGGATCAGGTTCTGCTGAGTCATGCTGAGGGATCAGGTTCTGCTGAGTCATGCAACGAGGAGGAAAAACTATCTGGAAAGTTCCGGTTGGAGGAACGTTGTCTTCAAGTTGTGTTGATCTTCTCTGTATGTTAGTGGGTGGAGTAAAGGTGGAGTCAGAATCATCCTTAAACCAGTTGTCTCTAACGAAGCCAACACATTAGAGAGATACAAGATAATTAATTTCAAATGAAGGACAGACCGTGAGCTGTCTCCAGCCCTGTCTCCTGTACATGAGGTTCCCATCCAGCTAAAGTACATTAATTACATTAAAAGTGTTAAAACTGTAACAAAGGTCTTGCTTGGGTTTAGTGAAGCTTTATGTTTTGTCTGAGAATATGTGTGGACATCATTTAAATACGTCTCCAGGGTGAAAGTCCTGTGTTTGTTAGCTGGTGTGTTGAGTCCTCATGTAAACAGAGGAACCTCATGACTTCTTCTGTGGTGGAACAACAACGAACAACCAGAAGGTTCCTGTAGGAGAAACCTGGTCCAATGGTCTCGTGTTCCGGGACACGGGTAGTTTCTTTGTGTCGTTCAGGATGAAAACAAAGCCTTTGGAAGTCGATTAGGATCTTGTTTCCTGGTGGACGCACCAAGTAAATACATCAACATGATAAACAAGTGACGTAGTATTTAATATCCCTAAAGATGGTGTTCAGGAGTGGAGGTGGACTCAGGACTTTAAACACGAGGCTGCTGTTGAGAACTTTGTCTTCCTGACAGAAAGTTCTCTGAGCAACAGGAAGTAAAGAGACGGTTCATGTCCCGGTACACGGAACCAATGTGACTGTAATATATTGTGTTGGACTCACGGCGGCGGGGCGTCGTCATGGCAGCAGCGTACCGCTCAACCTCCGGTTCACTCAAGGTGAACTCTGTTAGCACTGTTGTTAGCATTGTTAGCTCTTTTCTGGCTCAGCAGCCTCCATGTTTGCTCGTGAGTGAGATTCAGGAGCAGGTGATCCAGACTGGACGTTGTGTAGCAACAGTGATGTGTGAATCCTTCCACCGATGCTCCGGTTCTTCTTGGTTCCGCTGCATCGAGCCTGCAGATCGTTCCATAATCAGACAAACAAACGGAGCTGAAAACATAACCTCGCTGGTGGAGGTGATAAAGAAAATTTAGGGTTCCCATAAAAGAAGTGAACAGTTCAGGATCTTGAAACCCAGAGAGAAACACGTAGACCCGGTTCTGGATAAGAAGTCCTCTGACCTGCCAGATTGCGCCATGAAATATGTATTTTTGTCCAAATCTGGTCGTTGCCTCATACCTGCAGAACTAATGAAACATCCGGTTGGAGCAGGAAGACGATGGATTCCTCGTCTCTCTGCGGCTCCGTTTTTATCTCAGGTTGTAGTGGGTTGGTTTAAAGGTTCTCCAGCATCAGGGCTCACGATGATGGAGAATAAATAGAATAAATATATAATATATTCAAACCAGCTCCAGTTTCAGGCCTTTTGCTGTGATGGCACGTCTTGCTGCTTCGCCCCTCAAACACCAAAGTCAAGGCCTGAATGAGAGAGAGAGAGAGAGAGAGAGAGAGAGAGAGAGAGAGAGAGAGACTCTCTCCCTCCTCCTCCTTTTCTCAACTAAAAGAAGATAAAATCCAAACTCCTCGAGCACCTTGTGGGTTTACCTGTAGGTTTACCTGTAGGAGCTCAGGTTACGTAACAAAAGGAAGGTCAGGTGAGTCGACCTTGACCTGGTTCCACACAGGACATGAACAGAGGTCTCCAGGGTTCCAGTCCTGTGTTTGAGAAGTCTGATTGTAGTCACACGACAAATGTCCTGCGTGAGAACCACAACGTTAACGACACAATACATAAACCAAACAGGTGCTAACATGTGATGCTAACGCTAACGTTAGCTGTTGTGACCAACATATAATCTTAGAATATATATCCTCTACATCATCATCTCCATCGTGTCCCGCTGCTGGGAGACATCAGGCCAGATATTGTCCTGTGTTTTGTTGCTGAGGTGGTTGTCATGGTGATTGCCCCACATTGTTGGGTGTTGAGAAGGGGACTGCCTATTGTTCTGAAGGATAATTATTCTGTATACAGTCCAACAGGCCGTTTCCCCGAGAACACCCCCCCCCACCCAAACAGAAGCTCATTGTTCTGCAGAATCACAGAATTATGTGTTTTCATAAACATCTCTCTCTTTATCTCCTTTTTTCTTCGTCATTTATTTACATTTATAAAAACGACATTGTTTCAGATATATTTCAACGAGTTGTGGAGGTTTTTATTCACTGTTATGTATTGATAAACGTTGATGAACACGTGAGATGACATAATTATGATAACCTGTGTTATACCATGGTTCCCTGATATATAAACACATTTACACTTATTCACACTCACAAAACAGGAATTTATTTTAATTTCAAGCAATAACATGAAGCTCCTCAGAGCAGCTTGAGCAACATGATTTATAAACATATCATAAATTTATGTCCATGCACCTGAAGGCTTTTGCCCCAGTTCTTCCTTCATATGTAAACCAGACACGTCTGAAGACAGATTTTTGTCTCAGCAGAGCTTCTGTGGTATATTTGCTATAAATAGTTGCTCTCCGGAGGCCTCGCGGTTGCCAGGTGATTGAGGTGCTCGTCCTCGTAGCTCGGCCCGCGGGCTTCTGCTTCTGGGATTCCCAAAACCAGAACCAGAACACAGCGATGAGTCACAGAGCATCGCATCATGGTCTGCTCTGTTGGGGAGAATAAAGATGAAGGACCACCAGGACCACCAGGACCACCAGGACCCTTACAAAGACTCTGAAGGAGACCTTCAGGACTTCAGAGGACACGAGGCAGCCTCTGGTTCTGATAGAGGGAGTTCACTTTAACGTAGAGTCCCAAACGTTCAGAGCTGACCTTGAAGATTCGGCTGATTAGAAACAGAAGACGATGTTTTGAACGATTCTCAACTGAACTGCAGATTCTTTTCTGTATTTGGTCAAAAATGTTGATATTAACACATTGATTATTTAGTTTATATCTTAAAACACGGCCGTATGTCTTGGACACTCGGGTGAAGAGAGGAGCAGAGCTGTCAACTGATCACCACCTGGTGGTGAGTTGGATCAGATGGCAGGGGAATCGGCTGGAAAGACCCGGAAAGCCCAAACGTGTAGTGAGGGTGAACTGGGAACGTCTGGCGGAGGATCCTGTCCGGGAGGTCTTCAACTCCCACCTCCGGAAGAACTTCTCACACATCCCAAGGGAGGCTGGGGACATGGAATCCGAGTGGACCATGTTCAAAGCTTCTATTGTGGACGCGGCCGCTAGGAGCTGAGGTCAGAAGGTCACCGGTGCCTGTCGTGGCGGTAACCCGAGAACCCGGTGGTGGACACCGGGGGTGAGGGAAGCCGTCAAACTGAAGAAGGAGGCCTTTCGGGCCTGGTTGGCTCAGTGGTCTCCTGAAGCAGCTGAGAAGTACCGGCAGGCCAGAAGGGCTGCAGCTGCGGTGGTCGCGGACGCTAAAACTCGGGCATGGGAGGAGTTCGGGGAGGCCATGGAGAAGGACTTTCGGTTGGCCTCAAGGAAGTTCTGGCAAACCATCCGACGGCTCAGGAAGGGAAAGCAGGGCTTACCCCAGGCTGTGCTCAGCACGGGGGGAACTGCTGACCCGGACGGGGGACATCGTCGGGCGGTGGAAAGAGCACTTTGAGGAACTCCTAAACCCGGCCAACATGTCCTCTAGAGAGGAGGCAGCGCCTGAAGACTCGGGGGGGGGTCGCATCCATATCCTTGGCAGAGGCCACTAAGGTAGTCAATAAGCTCCTTGGTGGCAAGGCGCCGGGGGTGGATGAGATCCGCCCTGAGATGCTGAAGGCGCTGGACGTTGTTGGGCTGTCTTGGCTGACACGCCTTTTCAATGTCGCATGGGGGTCGGGAACAGTGCCCATGGATTGGCAGACCGGGGCGGTGGTTCCCATTTTCAAAAAGGGGGACCGGAGAGTGTGCTCGAATTATCGGGGTATCACACTACTCAGCCTCCCGGGGAAAGTCTATGCCAGGGTTCTGGAAAGGAGGCTCCGACCGATTGTCGAACCTCGGATTCAAGAGGAGCAGTGCGGATTCCGTCCCGGTCGTGGAACAGTGGACCAGCTCTTTACCCTCACAAGACTACTGGAGGGGTTCTGGGAGTTTGCCCAACCAGTCTACATGTGTTTTGTGGACTTGGAGAAGGCCTTCGACCGGGTCCCTCGGGGGGTTTTGTGGGGGGTGCTGCGGGAGTATGGGGTGCCGGACACGTGTCCTGGGAAGACCCAGGACACGCTGGAGGGATTATATCTCCCAGCTGGCCTGGGAACGCCACGGGATCCCCCAGAACGAGCTGGAACGTGTTGCGGGTGAGAAGGAAGCCTGGGTCGGCCTGCTAGGCCTGCTGCCACCATGACCCGACCCCGGATAAGCGGAGGAAAATGGATGGATGGATGGATCTTAAAACACATGTTTACGTGTGCAGTTAAACAAACTCCTTAAAGGTAAAGAGGCTGCTTAGTGGGCAACCTTCTGACCGGTGGGATGTTGTGGACCAGCACATTGTTGGTTCTGTTGGTTCTGTTGGGTACATTGGTTCTGTTGGGTCCATTGGTTCTGTTGAATCCGTTGGTTCTGTTGGGTCCATTGTGGCCGTTGGTTCTGTTGGTTCTGTTGGATCCGTTGGTTCTGTTGGTTCTGTTGGTTCCGTTGGTTCTGTTGGGTCCATTGGTTCTGTTGGATCCGTTGGTTCTGTTGGGTCCATTGTGGCCGTTGGTTCTGTTGGGTACGTTGGTTCTGTTGGGTCCGTTGGGCCCGTTGGGGGTCCTGGGGGTCCTGGAGGTTCTGGAGGTCGTTGCATGCTGTGGATTTCTGCAGAATCTGAGCCTCCAAACTGACGCTGTCCTTGATGGAGAGGACGAAGTTCCCCAGAATGCTCAGCGTGTTGCAACAGGTGGTCTGTAAAGTCCTGGACTCCATATGAAATATGGGATTGCTGCTCCTCTCCGAGTACCTCCACAGATGATCAGGACTACCTTTTTATGATCTAGTCTCCTCTGGTCTCCACTGGTCTCTTCTGGTCTCCTCTGGTCTCCTCCATCTCCACATGAACCTCACATCCATCACTGCTTTATTATGATGGAAACACAGTTTTAATAATGATTGTGTGAAGTAGAACATCCCTGTTCACATTGCTGAGGCGGATTGAGACGCAGCTTCTTAAGGATGAATCCTCCATGATGACCTGTTGAGTCTTAATGTTTCAACTCAGACACAAAATATTCAAGTTACACAACTCAGGACGAGTCCACCAGACTGAAGGAGACGAAGATCCTCTGAGCAACAGATGAAGAGAAGAAACTGGAAACAGGATTCAAACAGGAACAGCTTCCTGTTTGTGTCAAGAGTTTCACAATAAAAGCATCCAGCTGGAGTTAACTATCAAAGTTTATCACAGTTTAAACCTCATCAATCAATACTTCCTGATCAATAATCAAACTCAACAGTATTAACGTGACACCGTGGGGACATCCAGGGAAATGGACCTTTAATCATTTAATTATTCATCTTTTGGGGCAAAACCTATTTCACACTTGAATAATCCATTTGGTGTCTGAACTATGTTTTTATCTCCGTAAAAAGAGTTATTACTGAAAGAAAATGAACGTAAACAGCTGATTACAAACCTTTTAATGGCAGCGTTAATAAAACTCTTTGTGTTGATGCATGTCTCGTTTCTATATTCTTTTAGTTTCTTTGACAGTCAAAAGTAAATGTTGTGTTTGAGGGTCGGTGGAGACTTCTCCTTCCTTCCTCTCTAGAACGAAGCTCACAGACGTTCACGATCATTTCTAGAGGATTTTATTGTTGTTTCAACAGGATCCATCATCACTGATCATCTGAGGTTATTTTGTGACCAATATTTAAATATTTGGTGATGCTTCAGAAACAATGCAGAGATGATTCATAGACTGAGATGTTTAAAGCTTTGATTCTCCACTGAGCAGCTTTACCTTCATCATGCTGTTGTTGTGTTCACTGGAACAGAAGCTTCATGTCGAGTCTTTTGTCCTGTTGACAGAGTTAATGACCTCCTTTCATCCTCCTCCTCCTCCTCTTCTTCCTCCTCCTCCTCTTGAACTCCTCTCGCCTCCAAACAAACAGAAGTTTAATTACTGCTGCTGTTATTTGGGAATCCCACTGAGGATGTTGGGTAAGCTGGAAGATTCTCCTTTGTTTCCTCCCTGACCCTTGCGGGGTTAAAACACAGCTCAACACAAGGGGGCGCTGATGGACCGTCTCACTCCAACCGACCAATCAGAACACACTGCACACACTCAGAAGTTACTGATAAAACTTTTATTATAAGTCAGTTTCTCATTGTTTTGCACACAATACTGCATGTTAACACAACAATAAGTCACGTGTCCCAACACCTGTCCTCCATCTGTTCTCTCTTGGTTCCTCTGGTGGCCACGAAGAAGGAATCACGAAGAACCAAACACTTAAGTAAAAAAATGATATGAATGCAAAATGCAACATATGAAAGTCTATGAAGAAGGCTCCTGACAGGACCACGTCAGTATGATCCGTACAGTATTGCTGTTCTGATGAGTGAAATGATGATGAGAAAAGCTGATCGTATAAAAGTCACATGTCCAGGATCAGGACTTGGCAAAAGAAGGCAAATAAATTGGACGTGCTAGTTTTTTCATCAATGCGTAATGAGGCGTTCTAGTGGCAGAATTATGGTCTTCTTTTAACACAGACCACACCCCTAAAGCCAACTATACCCAAAGCTTAAGCTCATGTCTTTCAATCTGTTGGATCAAGTCTAAAATCATGAAGCCTGGAAACTGATCCCTTTAAGGCTGGAAGCGAGTCACTGACCCAGTGAAGGAGTTCAAGTATCTTTAGATGTGAGATGGAACACAAGATTTAATGGTGCAGCATCCATTAGAGATGTTGGACCAGTCGTTTGTGGTGATGAAGGAGCTGAGCCTAAAGGGGGTCATGATGATGGTGAGGGTACCTGTGGTCGTGATGATGGTGAGGGTACCTGTGGTCGTGATGATGGTGAGGGTACCTGTGGTCGTGATGATGGTGAGGGTATCTGTGGTCATAATGATGGCGAGGGTACCCGTGGTCGTGATGATGGCGAGGGTACCTGTGGTCGTGATGATGGTGATGGTACCCATGGTCGTGATGATGGTGAGGGTACCCGTGGTCGTGATGATGGCGAGGGTATCTGTGGTCATGATGATGGTGAGGGTACCCGTGGTCATGATGATGGTGAGGGTACCCGTGGTCGTGATGATGGTGAGGGTACCCGTGGTCGTGATGATGGTGATGGTACCCGTGGTCGTGATGATGGTGAGGGTACCCGTGGTCGTGATGATGGCGAGGGTATCTGTGGTCATGATGATGGTGAGGGTACCCGTGGTCATGATGATGGTGAGGGTACCCGTGGTCGTGATGATGGTGAGGGTACCCGTGGTCGTGATGATGGTGATGGTACCCGTGGTCGTGATGATGGTGAGGGTACCCGTGGTCGTGATGATGGCGAGGGTATCTGTGGTCATGATGATGGTGAGGGTACCCGTGGTCATGATGATGGTGAGGGTACCCGTGGTCGTGATGATGGTGAGGGTATCTGTGGTCATAATGATGGCGAGGGTATCTGTGGTCGTGATGATGGTGAGGGTACCCGTGGTCATAATGATGGTGAGGGTATCTGTGGTCGTGATGATGGTGAGGGTACCCGTGGTCGTGATGATGGTGAGGGTATCTGTGGTCGTGATGATGGTGAGGGTACCCGTGGTCGTGATGATGGTGAGGGTACCCGTGGTCCTGATGATGGTGAGGGTACCCGTGGTCCTGATGATGGTGAGGGTACCTGTGGTCGTGATGATGGTGAGGGTATCTGTGGTCGTGATGAGGGTGGGGGGAACCCGTGGTCATGATGAGGGTGGGGGGAACCCGTGGTCATGATGATGGTGAGGGTACCTGTGGTCGTGATGATGGTGAGGGTATCTGTGGTCATAATGATGGTGAGGGTACCCGTGGTCATGGGTTTTGGGTAGTGTCCAAAAGAAGAAGATCGATGACAAATTTGTGACGGTCAGGCATCTATAAGGACAAGAACCTTGTCCACCTCAGCGTGGAAAGGAACCTGAGGTGGTTCCTCTGTGTGAAGGTTCTCTGGGCTCTTTCACCTGGGAGGAGAACCAGGGTCGACCCAGAACACTCTGGAGGGATGCAAATCTCATCTGGCCTAGAAACGCCTCTGGATCCTCCAGAAAGGACTTAAAGGCTGGGGAGAGGGACTACTTTGCATAGCATGATCCGGATCGGTAAAAGGTCGATGTGGGTGTTGAAGGCAAACCTCTAAATTCTTCCAGTCTACATTCCAACCCTCATCTGTTAACATGAGTTATGGGACATGACCAGAAGAATGAGAACATGAATACTAGCACCTGGAATGAGGTACCTTCAGAGTCAAGTCTCAGAGACGAGGTGAAGAGCTCAGAAAGACAAAGACATCCAGAAAGAGCTGAGAGCAGCTAATCCTTCCTGTTGAGACTCCGGGGCAAACCCAGGATGTGTTTGAGGGATTGCTAATCCCAGTGGACCTAAGAATACCTCTAAGAATACCTCTAAGAATACCTCTAAGAATACCTCAGGATCCCTCAGGATGAGCTAGATCACGTCACCGGGGATGACTTCTGGATTTCGCTTCGCCGAATGCCTTTGAGACCCAGATGAAGTGGATGAAAATGCATTGATGAATAATAAAGTTTGATCCTGATGTAAGATGTGATCAAACCGTAGAATTTTAAGATGTTTACATTGACAAGAATGAGAGTGAGTGAGGATCTTTGACATCCAAAGGGAGGTGGGAGTATCAGCTGAAAGGTGCCAGTTGAGGAGGTTCAGGCTTCCTGGTCACGTCTAACTGGGAGGAGACACTGGGGCAGACTCAAAATGAGTTTGAGGGAAAACTAATCCAAGTTAACCAGGGAATACCTCAGGATGAGCTGGAGGTCTTCTGGACTACCTCGCTTAGCTTGGTGCCAATGAGACCCAGACCTGGATGAAGTGGATGGAAATGGATGAAGGGGTCGTGAAGTCTGCTCCTGATGTAAGAGACGGTTCCCTCATTGGAGGGAGTTAGATGGTCATGGCATGGGATTGATTGTCTCCTGGACACTTTTCTGGAGAAGGGGACAGGGGAGTAGAGCCAGAATTTGTTTTCGGGATCACTTATCCTATCTGACCTGGGAACACCTCGGGATGCCCCAGGAAAAGCTGGAGGAAGTGGGAAAAGTACTGTATATCTAGAAGTACTAAGTCAAAGGCAACTGGACTTCCTTCCGAATCGTCAAGATCGTATGCATATCATTAAAAAAGGCTGGCTGGAACCAATCGGCTGCCTTTGACAAAGCACGTCTAGCTAAACCCTGAACTAGATGTAAAATAATCTTTACAGACACCTGGAAATCAGGAGGTCTGGACTCCCTTGTTTACCTGCTGCCACAGCTCCATGGATCTGCATTAGTGGTGGGGAAGTGATGGATGGATGGATGTGAAGACTGATCCTGTCTTAGGACATGTGTAAACTGTATAATTTTAGATAGTTCTACAGTAAATGTCCTCACTTACAAAACAAAAGAAAGGAGTCAACAATAAAAGGAAAACAGAAGTGAACCAGAATCAGAATAATCAAAGACAGAAAGAGAGATGGGCAGGTGTTGTGGCACAAAGTCAACACAATCTATCACCATAATCTAAAAATCTCTCCAAAGATACTCAGTTGTGCTTTTAAATCTACTCACAGTTTCGTTTACACGTGAACATGCTTGAGAGTAGAACATGCCCTTCATCGGGTACATTGTAAACGTCATTATTACTCATATTACTCACGACCAGGAAACAGAAACCACGAGGGCCGAGGAGTCCCGCGTGGACATTTGCATGCAAAACAACAGTTCATGCATCTGCCTCGCCTCAGAAAAACTACAGTGGAGGATGCAGACGTCTGAAGGCAGCTCGCTCATCTGGCAGAGATCCAAAATGCTTTACAACGTACGAACCTTACGAAATTTAGCAAAATATCGATAAACTCTTATAAAACCAAACCAGCAGGGAGGGGGGGGGGGTCATACATTCTGTCTTTGACTGTTTCCCTGCCTGTCATGCTGTCTGCAGGGAAGCGTTTGGATTGGTCAGTGTTGTGTTTGTGTGGTTTTAATGTTCGTTAAAAACACTCCTGAACGTTACAATCAGCTCAGCCTCCGAAAGCCACGCATGCACAAAGGATGCTAAAGGTGCGACAGGAAGCATTTTCCTACACGGAACCCGAGCTGGACCACGAGATAAGAAGTTCTTCCTCACCTCACTGATGCTCTAAGTGCTACTCTGCTTCATTTCCCAGAAACCTCTCTGCCGTGTCCATGTGATGTAGAGGATAGCAAAAGATTAAGACAAGATGGCGGCTGCAAGTGTTAGTGACCGGTGGGCAGTGTTGGGAGTCCGGTGATGTGGTGACCACTTGAAGGCCTAGTGGGCGAGCTACTGTAGCTGATAACTAACTGCCAACATGCTAGCTGACAGTAACTTATAGACGCTAGTCACCCAAAATAGCTCAACAGACTCTGCTACTTGCTACTAGTTAGCTAACTGCTAGCTGGTTTAGTTGCTAACTGGACTAAAAGGTTATCTATAATTTAAAGTTTAGATTGTATCATACATTTTGGCAGTTAATACTGTGGCAGAGGAGGATTATGTAAAATTGGATGGTGCAACAAAGCTAATATTATAGCTTTGTTGATTTTGGATTTATTGGATCTCAGTCAAAACGGTTTCCAATTGGTCAACGAGTCAGAGTTTACTTTCCTCTCCGTGAAATCTCTGCATAGATTTACTTTGCTTCCGCAAGCAAATTCCACTGAAATGAACTGATTCTGATATGAATGATGTCACGGGGAGGCGTACATATAGCACCACATTTACATAATTTATGTGTGTCATTATTAAGCATTTTAGACGTGTCGCTTGTCACTTAACGCCACGTTGTTACAGTAAAACACGTTTATGAGATCACGTTTGTGTTTTAGCAACAAAACTCTGGTGAAGTTTAGGTAAAACTTCATGGTTGGGCTTAGAATAAGTATGTAAACTGAGTAAAACAAGAAAAAATAACTCTTGAGGAATTACGCAAATTGCCATGTGACGCCAATTGGTGAGAGCGGGCTGGAAGAGTTGCTTTCATGATTGCTGATGCAACCCAGCTGTTATTGTAAACATTCTCATTAAAGAAAAGAGAAACACAAACATTAGATACAATTCTAAAAAGCTCAACCAAAGAAATGCTACATAGCTAGCAGATCTGCTTAACAGGCTAATAGTGGCTACTAATGAGTGTAAACCCTGGTTTCTACTGGGAGGTCAAACTGGGATCATGACGTGACGAATGTTTACAAGTTAGAAAACTAGAAAATGACGGCGACGTGATGTGAGTTCTAAGGTTTTACCCTCGTGTCCCGTAGCTCTGCAGAACAATACGATGTGTCAGTTCTGATGTACGACCAACGAGACTCCGGTTCCTCTGTGTTCAGGAGAAACACATCGGTCACGTATTCTGTGCTTCAACACACACTCAAGCTCCACAAACTGTAGCATCCAGACAGCATCACTGCATACGAATACACCAAAGTACCCATTTTATCACATTGCTCTTTGTGTTGTCGCTCCTCAGCTACTTTGCCTGCTTCTGTTACGATGATCCTGTGTGCATGTACAGACATGTGATCCGTGTTTCCCCTCTGGGATCATCCTAACTACTGTAGAGCCTCTGGAACCAGCAGCTACGCTACTCTTTATAGAGCGATGACGACAGGTTGTGAAACACTTCCTGCTTCTGGAACCTGTAAAGTCCTCCAGTGTGAATGCAGTGAGGAGGCTGATCACATGGAGGTCTTTAAACGAACCGTCCTCGTGGTGACATGCTGCTGTAGCACCTTTAACATCCGCATCAACAAACAACAAAGACAGTAAACATGTTTCTCAGTCTGGAGAGGGCCGGCTCTCAGGGGCCGAACTTCCTGGAAGACTGGTACTCGCTGGGCACTTTGGGCTTGATGCCCTTACTATTGTAGTAGTCCACCACCTGGTTGGGCACCTCCGCTAACACACTCTTAGCCAGAGCAGCTGGAGACGCCTGAGGAGGAGACAGAAGGAAACATGAAGAGGCAGAAGGAAACATGAAGAGGCAGAAGGAAACATGAAGAGGCAGAAGGACACATAAAGAGACAGAAGGAAACATAAAGAGGCAGAAGGACACATAAAGAGGCAGAAGGACACATGAAGAGGCAGAAGGACACATAAAGAGACAGAAGGAAACATAAAGAGGCAGAAGTAAACATAAAGAGGCAGAAGGAAACATAAAGAGGCAGAAGGACACATAAAGAGGCAGAAGTAAACATAAAGAGGCAGAAGGAAACATAAACAGGTTCCTATCTGAAGGATTATTGTGGCGGCTTCACATTTTATAGGCAATTTATCGTGAAGACTCTTCACTTCACATTCCGGCTGAACATTTCCCATCATGCATCAGGTTTTCAGACTGACTTTCTCTGTTCCAGACAGCCATTTGTTCCGTTTCATTACTGAAGAGAGGGAAGTCTCCATCACGATCATCTATCTGGAAACAACAACTCTCCGTTTAAGACGCTTTGGTTGAGCTGCTGAACACTGATCCTCTCAGGGAGCGCCGCCCGGAGGAGAAGGATTCTGGGGAGCCGGATCCAGAGCCGAGAGCCTGAGACCGCCTGCAGAGGAACATGAGCCTGGAGCTCAGCTCCTCCATCATTATTATTATTATTATTATGATTATGGACATGAGACGGTGTCTGCAAGAGGCTGAAACTAGTTTGACTTTGCAGAGCTCAGACACGTGGAAGAGAGCCAGGTGAGGAGGTTCAGGATTCAACTGATCAGGATCCCCCAGATCTGATGCTAACGTTAGCCTGCTAGCTCGTCTCATTCAGAGACAAAAGGTCCATTCGGCCAACAGTTCGTTACCTGGAAACAATCGCCCATTGTTCTGGAAACACACTGCTAATTATTATGCAGAACAACAGACATATTTCATCAGGCGGAAAGCAGCTGAAATATGAATATTTTACCCCAAACAAAAGTTCTGGTGTACAAATATTCATAAGAACCCACAAAACCTGTTTTTATACATTTCCATTCAAATATTTGGGACGATAATATGCTTGGCTTTTAGTCCACTACAATAAGACACATCATCAGGAGGAAACATCCAACACAACACCAGACTTTCGCTTTCTGTTCACCATGAAACACAACGACGACTCAACTTATTCAACAATGAAGTAAATAAAATATGAATCCACTGTTAGAGATTATCTATCTGCAGTTGTTTCATTTAGTATAAATAACCTGAGATGAGGCTGCCTGTAAAACAGCAGGAACTTTAAAGATTAGTAACCAATTGGCCAAAGAAATAATAAAAGGTTTCAACCCCTCAAATATATGCACACTAAAAACATCCACACATAATGTACAACAGATCATATGTACAACAGATCATATGGAGAGCAGATCATATGTACAACAGATCATATGTACAGCAGATCATATGTACAGCAGATCATATGTACAACAGATCATATGTACAACAGATCATATGGAGAGCAGATCATATGTACAGCAGATCATATGTACAGCAGATCATATGGAGAGCAGATCATATGTACAACAGATCATATGTACAGCAGATCATATGTACAACAGATCATATGTACAGCAGATCATATGTACAACAGATCATATGTACAACAGATCATATGAGAATGGATTCTGCTTTAGGAGGAATCCGTTCTGCTGTCGAATGAGAATTTATTCTTTTTGGTCCGAAGACAGAAAGTCTTTCATCATCAGATTGAACCCAGAAGGGAAACACACTGAAACACACAGCGTCTGTAAATGAGTCCACGCTGAGGATAGATCTGCTCCACAGTCTGTAACCTTCACTCCTTAAACACGCAAAATTCATTTGAGAGAAATATATTATTTCCCACTTATGATTGCTTGGCAGATTGCCACCCCGTCTCCCATCTTACAATGTGAAACCTCATCTCTTCAATAACTTCACACTCCGTCCTCCTCCACTTCCAACGCTCCGATCCTGATTCAACACTTCCTGCTCTCCTCTCCTCGGCTCGTCGCCTTCACACTCATCCTCAGCTCCAATACTTTGGGGTCGCACTAAGTTATATATATATATGCACATTGTATTATTTTATATCAAGAAGACATCTTTAAATGAACACACCATCTGGTGCCTGTATTTAGAGGCTTTAGCTCTGATACCAGCTGAATGTGTTCATAATAATAACTTCATTTAAATGGCAAACAGCAAGAGCTTTACACAAGTGACTACAGATTTTTAATAAAACATGTTGGGAGTCGTTACTGTTTGCTAAAACAAAATTAGGAAATTATTTTTTCCACCTCCCACTGATTGTTATTGACGACAACGAGGGTCACAGAGTCGATCATAGTTAATTTTAATTAAAAGGTCATTTGTTTTGTAGATCGTTTATAGTTATTGATAATTGAAGGTAATCACCTGCTGCTCTCGTTTCAAAGAAAAAGCTTTTGCATTTACGACTCGTGCTTTTATTCAAAAGCAGCTGTAGGAAATTAATTACAGTGTCAATGAGGTTACCATAGACGTGTATGGGGTGATGCCCAGCCAGGTGAACCGTCCTCAAAGTCCATTCATCCCTGATAACAGACGCCTCAATACCCCACTAATACCACGCTCACGTTCCAAAGGCCCAAAAATTAAGATCATTAAATTATATTTTAATGCCTTTTGCAGGCAAAATCTAAATAAATGTCACAAGCCATTCACTCAGTGCTCGGTAACCCTGTGGGCTTGACTAATACCTGGAAACGTGATAACAAACAATGCATTTAACTTGACAACAGGACAAGCTTTAACTGTTGATGTCTTTGTGTTGATTTCATCTTTTCATCTTCTATTTCATAGTCTGAATCGATATCGACCCGTCCTCATTCCCAACCCGTCACATACAGGCGACCTCTCGGCGACCTCTCGGCGACCTCTCGGCTTTACGTTGACTCAGGCAACAAAACTACCTGCTTGGGGTTTAGTAAAAGACCAAGTTTGACCTGGGTGAAAGTCCCTAGAGGCAGAAAATAATATTGTGTCTCGGCACGACGAGCCCACAAGCAACAAAGAAAGTTATAGAAACAATAGAGGACCTAAAATCGCGCCTTGTGGAACTCCTCTGTAGAAAAGAAGTGTAGGACGGAGACGTTAACAGAGAACCTCTCTCCTGTTTGATAAATGTGTGTTGAGCTGTAACATGGAAACAGATGTTCTCGTCTCACTAGACGACAGACTCACGTGTTTGAAGTTGCGGAAGGGGACGAACTGGACGATGTCCCGGAGGACGGGCTCTCCTTTGGGCGATCGCAGGATCCCGTCGTCGCCGTCCAGCATCTGCATGTCGCTGAAGTCGGCGTTCCCGATCCCGACGATGATGACGGACATGGGGAGGTGGGAGGCCTGGACGATGGCCTCCCTGGTGTCAGCCATGTCGGTGATGACGCCGTCCGTGAGGATCAGCAGGATGAAGTATTGCTGCGAGACGGAGATAAAAACAAACCCGACAGCTCAGACTGTGTCAGGAAACCGAATCCACCTGAGGTCTCAGGTTCACATCCGCTCTCAGGACGGCATGGGGAACCAAACCTGACAAAAGGAAGTACAGTTATGTTTTCTTTTCTTTAATCTTCCATATCTTTGACATTCCTGTTTGCTGGGAGACTTCAGGCTGCAGTCAGTTTAACAACAGTCTCAGACTCTCAATGAGAATAAAGTCCTCCAGAGGTCTTATTTACTGAGACGATGTCACTTTTTCTCTCACTCTCTCCCAGATGATTTAGACGGCTCCAGATGTTCAACAGCAAACTCAAACAAACAGAGAAAACTTCTCTCCTGAACTCCTGCCGAACTCTTCTCTATATTGCTCCATGACTGAAGAGGCATCGCCTCTGTGATTGTGTTAGAGGCCGACTGATCTAAAACCCAGTCATGCCGGACGGATCAGACCTGACAGATGGTTTGTGACTCAGAACCATTGCCATTGGAAACCGTTTGAAAAACGAGAACAGAAAGTACTTGTCAGGTGATTGGATGAACCATCTGTCAATCAAACTCTCGCCAAAGCCAGTGAGAAGAAGAGGGAAAACACCTTTTCATCAAGAAAAGTCTTCAGTGTCGTTCTTTACTCTTCGTTCAGTAAATGGATGAGCAGCGACTCACCATGGCCTCTTTGGTGTGGACCTCCTGGGAGGCGGAGTGGGCAACCTTCTGGATGATGGGGGCGATGTTGGTGGGGCCGTAGAGCTGCAGCTTGGGGAGGCAGGCCTGGTAGGCCTCCACCACGCCCTGGATGCCTGCAACACCAATCACACTCAGTACAAACATCTGCATCAGGGAGGACCCACAACATCCCTCAGGTCTGAGGAACTTGATTCACTAGTTCTCAACACGTTCCTGAACATTAAATCCTTTTAATGGATCCAACGTTTCCTCCACAAACACAAACACAAGAAACTCTGAGGACGAGTTCACTCGTCTCTCTGGATGTGTTTAGAGTCGAAAGGTCCTCGATAACAACATCTCACACACACACACACACACACACACACACACACACACACACAGTCTTAATTAAGAGTCTCTCAGCTGATCGATGACCTTTAGGGCCGAGAGGCCGAGAGACTTTCAGACCTCCAGAGAAATAAAACACTCTCGCGTTGTATCTTCTTAGCTAGCAGGCTAATTACCACCATGCTGTCAGCTGGTCTGAGATAAGATAATACTTTATTGATCCTCGGGGGATATTCATGTGTTTCAGCAGCACAGAGACTAAATAACACATACAACAACAAAGAGTAAATAAAACAAGAGGTACAAATAGTTAAAGAATAGAAGTAGTTAATTGTTCTATTTCTACACTAGTTAAATTAACAACACTTGACAGACTAACTGAGCTAGGCTAATAGTTCCCCCCTGCTCCCAGTCTTTGTGCTAAGCTAGGCTAATAGTTCCCCCTGCTTCCAGTCTTTGTGCTAAGCTAGGCTAATAGTTCCCCCCTGCTCCCAGTCTTTGTGCTAAGCTAGGCTAATAGTTTTCCCCCTGCTCCCAGTCTTTGTGCTAAGCTAGGCTAATAGTTCCCCCTGCTTCCAGTCTTTGTGCTAAGCTAGGCTAATAGTTCCCCCCTGCTCCCAGTCTTTGTGCTAAGCTAGGCTAATAGTTCCCCCCTGCTTCCAGTCTTTGTGCTAAGCTAGGCTAATAGTTCCCCCCTGCTCCCAGTCTTTGTGCTAAGCTAGGCTAATAGTTTCCCCCCTGCTCCCAGTCTTTGTGCTAAGCTAGGCTAATAGTTCCCCCCGCTTCGTCTTTGTGCTAAGCTAAGCTAATAGTTCCCCCCTGCTCCCAGTTTTTGTGCTAAGCTAGGCTAATAGTTCCCCCTGCTTCCAGTCTTTGTGCTAAGCTAGGCTAATAGTTCCCCCTGCTCCCAGTCTTTGTGCTAAGCTAGGCTAATAGTTTTCCCCCTGCTCCCAGTCTTTGTGCTAAGCTAGGCTAATAGTTCCCCCTGCTTCCAGTCTTTGTGCTAAGCTAGGCTAATAGTTCCCCCCTGCTCCCAGTCTTTGTGCTAAGCTAGGCTAATAGTTTCCCCCTGCTCCCAGTCTTTGTGCTAAGCTAGGCTAATAGTTTTCCCCCTGCTCCCAGTCTTTGTGCTAAGCTAGGCTAATAGTTCCCCCCGCTTCCAGTCTTTGTGCTAAGCTAGGCTAATAGTTCCCCCCTGCTCCCAGTCTTTGTGCTAAGCTAGGCTAATAGTTTTCCCCCTGCTCCCAGTCTTTGTGCTAAGCTAGGCTAATATTTCCCCCCTGCTTCCAGTCTTTGTGCTAAGCTAGGCTAATAGTTCCCCCCTGCTCCCAGTCTTTGTGCTAAGCTAGGCTAATAGTTTCCCCCCTGCTCCCAGTCTTTGTGCTAAGCTAGGCTAATAGTTCCCCCCGCTTCGTCTTTGTGCTAAGCTAAGCTAATAGTTCCCCCCTGCTCCCAGTTTTTGTGCTAAGCTAGGCTAATAGTTCCCCCTGCTTCCAGTCTTTGTGCTAAGCTAGGCTAATAGTTCCCCCTGCTCCCAGTCTTTGTGCTAAGCTAGGCTAATAGTTTTCCCCCTGCTCCCAGTCTTTGTGCTAAGCTAGGCTAATAGTTCCCCCCTGCTTCCAGTCTTTGTGCTAAGCTAGGCTAATAGTTCCCCCCTGCTCCCAGTCTTTGTGCTAAGCTAGGCTAATAGTTTCCCCCCTGCTCCCAGTCTTTGTGCTAAGCTAGGCTAATAGTTCCCCCCGCTTCGTCTTTGTGCTAAGCTAAGCTAATAGTTCCCCCCTGCTCCCAGTTTTTGTGCTAAGCTAGGCTAATAGTTCCCCCTGCTTCCAGTCTTTGTGCTAAGCTAGGCTAATAGTTCCCCCTGCTCCCAGTCTTTGTGCTAAGCTAGGCTAATAGTTTTCCCCCTGCTCCCAGTCTTTGTGCTAAGCTAGGCTAATAGTTCCCCCTGCTCCCAGTCTTTGTGCTAAGCTAGGCTAATAGTTCCCCCTGCTTCCAGTCTTTGTGCTAAGCTAGGCTAAACCCAGTTGTGGATTGGATTCTGAGGCTTCCTGAGGCGATGAAGGAGCTCCTTCAGCCTGACGGAGCTCCGTAGTTTCGTCACCAAACTATTTCCCGGATCAAAGAGTTTCCGCCTCGCTGGACTTCTGAGAAACACTTGACTCTTTATTCTTTGTTTCAAAGAGAAGAAATCAAAGCGCCTACCTGCACACTCAGGGTTCTCCTCATTAAAATTCACTGCGAAGTCGTGGGAGACCTGAGGAGGAGGAGGAAGAGGAGGAGGAGGAAGAAGAGGAGGGGAGTTACAGGAAGTCTGTTTGATCTCTTCATCATAAATAAACACAACCTGCAGAAAGAACTTCATCAATGACATCAGTCTCCTCTTCTTCATCATCATCATCATCATCTTCTTCTTCTTCTTCTTCTTCTCTCCCTGTAATAGCAGCAGCTGACTGACTCCTCCCCCTCCGTCTCATTAAGGCTCCGTGATGCTGCGTTCACTTGACTCTGTAAAAGAGGCTTTCATGTTTTCATGAAGAGGTGAAACTGAAGCAGCTCTTATTGTTTCAGATCTCAGGAGGAGTCAGGTTCAGGTTCCTCTCTAGAACTGATCCAGATCTTTAAACATGGTTCCTCTCTAGAACTGATCCAGATCTTTAATCCTGATTTGATCTGAGAACGTCTTCAGAGAAACTTTCATTAGAACCTTTTCATGGTCAGAGCGTTGTTATGAAACTATTAATCACACGTCGGTTTAACAGCGTCTCAACAGCGTCTCACTTCCTGTCTCTTGCTCTCGGCTGCGAGCTGATTGGTTCCTATGAAGTGTTTAAAAACACAAACATAAATACTGAAGATTATATTTAAACAAACTGGAGGAAACAGTTCTTTTATGTGGGACTACTTTCAGTGGCGGATTAATCCAAACAGTGATGCTCTAAATACAGATAGTTTTATACATAATAATAATAATATAATGTTTTTCATTTGTTCTGAAGTCACATCACCTCGCTCTGTCTCTGAAAGGAGAGAATCAGACGAGCTGCACGGCATCATGGGAGGAGAGGTGAAGGGGCAGCACCCCAGGGTGACGAGGAGGAGGAGGAGGAGGCCGGCTAGTAATTACTGGGGTCTATAGGCGAGCCAGCCTCTTCCCCCCCCCCACCCCCCCCTGCAGACAGAGAGCATGCTGGGAGAGGCGGCGAGCTGAGCAGCTACATCACCTTGTACTCTGGAGGGATCTGAGCTCCGAAGCCGAACGCCGGGAACATTTTGTCACTGAGAGACGAAAAGAGAAGAAAAGAATAAGTCAGGGAGTAAAAATGGAAATGAGGCTTTGTGATTGGCTGCCAGCGGGAGGTAACGAGCTCATTCAGCCCGCTGCCACTTCAACACAAAGCACGGAAATTACTTCTGATCGGAGAAGTGACCAAGAAACAGATTTCTAAAGTATTATTGAAATGTAAAAAACCCAGTTTGTGGTTTCAGGAACTATTTCTTAACAAACAACGGCGTATCCATCCGCCTAGTGCGTCTGAAGGTTGTAAGATGGGGTCAATAACTTGTTCTGAAGAGTGAAGCTTCATGTATTAAACGCCTACTCAGTCCTAATATGGTCACTTCCTGTTCACTGGTTGCAAAAAAAAACCAAGATGGCGGCGACCAAAAGGCCGAACTGGAGGCTTCAACATGACGTCACCATGTGAATCTTCCTTCTAAAAACCACAATCTGGTTGATTTGTGTTCACAGATACAACGTGTTGATCCTTTAGAGGTGTTGGGAGGTGGACGAGCCACGCTAGCTCTTTCCCCCTGCTTCCAGTCTTTGTGCTAAGCTAGGCTAACCACGTCCTGACAACATCTCGTTCTCAGAGAATAAGAGGATCAAAAATATCTGATTTGTAACCTTTAGGGCTGTGTTCCTCAAACTAAACACAGCGGGGAGAAAGAGCTTCAGGGTTTCTCTTCACAGAGAATACAATACACTCCTTTCCAAACTATGTACTATTATAAAAGCCTGCGTGGGACAGAAAGTGAAGCCTGAAGCTTTTTAAAAGTCTCTCAGCCAGAACAAAAAAAACTGTCAGCTTCCAAAAAGCAAATAGAAGAAGACAAAGAAGTTAGAATTAAGCAGGAGGGGGAGGGGGGGAGGGGGGAGGGGGGGAGGGGGGGGGGGATTTCATCAGCTCTTCTGAATAAAACATTTAGTTCCAGGAACAGAAGCTCAGGCCGTCGTGAAGTCGTTCTGAGTGTTCTGTCCCTTTAAGGAATGGACTCGTGTGATTGGCTGCTTGTTTTAACCCACCTGTCGTAGTCCTGGCAGATCTCCCCCACAGCCACCAGGGCCTTCAGGTACTCGTTGGGCTGGTACGGGTGGATGTAGTGCAGCGAGCAGCTGTTCCGAGGATCTCCGTTGGAGGCCGTGAAGTCGATGGCTACCTGGAGACACGACAACCAATCAGAGACCAGCGTCAGTTCACCGGCGAGCTTAAACCTCCTCAGCGTTCAAGCCCGTGAGATAAAACACAACGGACCGCCTCCCAGAGGTCTGTAAGTATAAATAACAACGACGTCGTCAACTCGTCAGACAAACACAGGACTTTCACCCAGGAGGCAGCTGTTCCAGTCCCGATGCCCCTGAAAGCCTCACGGACTAACGGACGTCACATGGGCGACGTGTGAGGGTTTAAATGTCTCTATGAACATGTCGTGTCTCCTCGAAGACAATAAAACATGTTACGTGAGGTTTTATTTGAAGTTATTTGAAGCTCCTGCTTCAGGAGACGAGAGGTAATTGTCAAATCTATTTACTAGTTTTTAGTCAAAACAGCTTCGATAAGCAAAATTTTAAGAAATAGTTCAGCGAATAAACCAGGTGTCTAATATCGTTTATGCTTTTATTCCTCTGATTGCATGTTTT
>JACSYO010001545.1:47500-52500 GCA_016806645.1 Ophiodon elongatus
TCAGCTGTAAGAACCCTGTGTTGCTTTGTTATCACCTCCACCATAAGCTTATGTTTCAGTTTGTTTGTTTGTTTACTTCTGGTCTATTTTAATAAAATTGCTGGAGGATGAAGCTCGGGCTAATCTCAGGACTAATACTTAAATTATTATTTACTTTATGCACTTGAGCTTTGTTTGCTCTGTTACTAACCAAACTGTTAAATCTCAAACATCCGTTTTCCCAGCAGCACCTGAACTCACCACGAGGGACACTAGTAAAGGTCAAAGGTCACCTTGCACTGGTTCAGGATGACGATCCCAGAGTTCTTGTAGTTCTTCTTCTTGACTCGGTACTTTGGGTTCATGCACGGCCACTGGACCTGAAACATAAACATAAAGTATCAGTTATTATCAGGTCGACCTCTATGAACTATAAACATAAATATAACAAGACGAAGAGAATTAAGAATAAACCTGAGGACATCACATACACAGCTACACCGACTCAATAACAATAAAACCTTTATGCATAAAAGAATAATAAAATACTGAATACATTTCATAGTATTTAAACAGGAAGTCTCTTTGAGATCAGAATACAGAGAACAGCCTCAACATTTACTCCACTTTAAGGAAAACTTAACATTCAAAGTGCTCGAGTCATCAAATCATTTTAGGAAATGAAATATTTTGTATGACTCGTACTCGTGATCATGAACTATCTGCTGTTCTCTATTCATTATGTTTTATTTCCTTTGAAAAGGATGATATTTGCATTTTTATGTTTTCATGCATTTATTTATTTATTGCTTTGTTTTTGATGCATTATGCAACAATGTGCTTCACAGTAACCCTCGATGAAGAGGATGGTTCAACCCAAACAAACTAAATAACCTTCGTCGTGTTTCACATCATAAAGAAACGTTTGGGAGAGACGAACAGAAAATGTTCAGTCTGTTTCTATGAAACCATAAAGACATTAAATACGTTGCTATGCAACAAGACCACGAGGTTAACGTTGGGAAACGATTGGTTTTAGGCAACAAAACGACTTGGTTACGTTTAGAAAGATGATCAAATGATAACGTAACTCATAATGCAACAAATGTAACAACGTAACTATTATTAATAAATATCAACCCGCCCGTCGCCTCTCTTCTGTAACGTTATGACCCACAACAGAGACGAGTCACGGGGACCAGCTGGTGAAGCAGATTCCACCAAACACACTGAAACACCTGCATGAAATATGAGTGTGAATATGATTAGATGGTAACAGCTGAGGAATCAATGTTTACACACGAGAGAGCAAATAAACCCAACCAGCTGCTGTGTGTGTGTGTGTGTGTGTGTGTGTGTGTGTGTGTGTGTGTGTGTGTGTGTGTGTTATTTGACAAACAGACAAACAGCTGTTTTGCTGCTTGTGACAGGAAACAGACGTCTCAGGGGATTTCAAAATAAAAGCATCCAGCAGCTAATCTCTGATCAGAGGTATGGACGATAGTACTGATATCACTTTAATAACGCACACATGATAATATGAAATGTAATGTAATAATATTCTGTAAATCTCCAGTTGAGGCGTGTTGGTGGAAGATGTTTGTTTATCAGTTCGTCTGGTTTATGTTTCATGATCCACGAGTGCATTTGTGTTTTTATTAATGCCGACAGACTCTCCTCCTCCTCACTTCAAGTGTCTTTGAGAAGTTTGAAAAGCGCTATATAAATAAAATGTGTTATTATTATTACACACCAAAAAAGAGACAAAATGCTAAATAATAAAAAGTTCCCCCGACGGGACTCGGCTGACTGCTCACATTATCTCTGCTGATCTTTGACCGTCCCCATCTTGTCTTTGACCGTCTCCATCTTGGTCTTTGACCGTCCCCATCTTGTCTTTGACCGTCTCCATCTTGGTCTTTGACCGTCCCCATCTTGTTTTTGACCGTCTCCATCTTGGTCTTTGACCGTCTCCATCTTGGTCTTTGACCGTCTCCATCTTGGTCTCTGACTGTCTCCATCTTGGTCTTTGACCGTCTCCATCTTGGTCTTTGACCGTCCCCATCTTGGTCTTTGACCGTCTCCATCTTGGTCTTTGACCGTCTCCATCTTGGTCTCTGACTGTCTCCATCTTGGTCTTTGACCGTCTCCATCTTGGTCTTTGACCGTCCCCATCTTGGTCTTTGACCGTCTCCATCTTGGTCTTTGACCGTCTCCATCTTGGTCTCTGACTGTCTCCATCTTGGTCTTTGACCGTCTCCATCTTGGTCTTTGACCGTCCCCATCTTGGTCTTTGACCGTCTCCATCTTGGTCTTTGACCGTCTCCATCTTGGTCTTTGACTGTCCCCATCTGATCATAAAAACATTGCGTCGTCCAAACACACGACACAAACCACCAGACTTCCGCCTCCAGCTGCAGTATTTCACGTGGAGGACGAGTGTCGCGTTGTTCCTCGTGGTTTACAATATAAAACAGTTTGGGAACCAGGAAACAATCTTTTAATCACCGAGCCCTCGAGACCGAGACGCAACACCCTCTGTCCAACAGCTGTGTGTTTGAGGTCTTCACACCTTGATCAGACACTAATCATAACCAACATGATGCTTTCACACACTGTTGGTTTGAATCTGAACACGAGATCTGTTGAGAAAAAGAAAAACAAAGACCAGCGATCATTCACTTCCCCAGTCTGTCCTCTTGTCCCATGGAGCGTCCCCGTGTGGACATCGTGAGACGATCAGTCACTCTGTCCTGAACGCAGGAGACAGAAAGATATGAGACACATTCATCACCTGCTTCGTGTTTGAATGTCTCCAAGTGAAGGAGGACAGGTTATTGAGAACGGTGTCACGGTGTCATCAGACCGTCTCAGAGCATCGTTACAGCGAAGCGTCGGCGTCCTCGTCCCCGGTAACGAGACAGCTGAGAGGGAGACTCGCATCGTTAGTGTGTTTCCAGCCGTGTTGTCATCTTCAGGCGGTTTGCAGAGAAAAACACACAACATGAGCGAGTGGAAACGGAGCACTTTAATTAGCGTCTTTTCAAATGTCTGTCCAACAGCCTTCCGTCTCCGCGGCGGCGTCTTCATTAGCCGCCTCCGTCCCGGCTAATTACGCCGTCTGTCGACATAAACTGCGCGGCCCTGAAGGCGCGCTTTGAGAGGGCGGCCATGCTGCTAATTGGCGCTTTCATGGAATCCCGGAGCTGCAGGGCCTGGCGGAGATCAGGTCCTTTCTTCTCAAACCTCGCGGGGTTAACGCCATCTGCTAACTGTGGTCTGCAGCCGCTTTAGCAACGCAGCTAAACGGAAGCTAACGCCGGTCAAACGGTCGCTGTGTAGGAACCGTTTTCAGCCGGAGATCATTCAGCTCTAAGTTGTAGCCATGCTAGCAGCTCATGCTAACACTAGCATGGCAACATGCTCACAGTGACAATGCTAACATGCTTTAGATTGTTGAACATGTTCACCATCTTTGTTAGCAATTTAAATACAACATTTGGGGGAAACCAGAGGGGGTTGGTTGTTCATTAGATCTCGCTCCCTAGAGGGCGCTGTTGATGAATGTTGGTACC
Organism: Ophiodon elongatus; assembly: GCA_016806645.1. Classification (NCBI taxonomy): domain Eukaryota; kingdom Metazoa; phylum Chordata; class Actinopteri; order Perciformes; family Hexagrammidae; genus Ophiodon; species Ophiodon elongatus. The sequence continues at coordinate 51,055 of JACSYO010001545.1, forward strand.
ATGACAGTATTTAAGAAGCGGTCGTTGTGATGTCACAGATTGGTTTGTGGACGTTTTGAAGCCTGTAGTTTGGCGTTTTGGCCGTCGCCATCTTGGCTTTTTGCAACCAGTGAACAGGAAGTGACCATATTCAGACCATACGTCTCTAGTAGAGACCTGTCAATCACCTTCTAACCCCGTCTCATTGTATCTCTTCTCATTGTATCTCTTCTCATTGTATCTCATCTCATTGTATCTCATCTCATTGTATCTCTTCTCATTGTATCTCTTCTCATTGTATCTCTTCTCATTGTATCTCTTCTCATTGTATCTCTTCTCATTGTATCTCTTCTCATTGTATCTCTTCTCATTGTATCTCTTACTGGATGATGACCGGACATATGAATGAGAGGGTGATGACTGGACATATGAATGAGAGGGTGATGACCGGACATGTGAATGAGAGGGTGATGACTGGACATGTGAATGAGAGGGTGATGACCGGACATGTGAATGAGAGGGTGATGACCGGACATGTAAATGAGAGGGTGATGACCGGACATGTGAATGAGAGGGTGATGACCGGACATGTGAATGAGAGGGTGATGACCGGACATGTGAATGAGAGGGTGATGACCGGACATGTGAATGAGAGGGTGATGACTGGACATATGAATGACATGTTAAAGTCGTTGTCTCCTACCTGCCGTCCATCGATGGCTCCTCTCATCTCTGTGAACGAGGCCTCGAACTCCCCGATGTAGTCGTGCTTCCCGTTGGAGTCCCAGTCCCAGACGGTGCACTGAGGACAAAGACAAGGGGACACCTCAGAGGACAAAGACAAGGGGACACCTCAGAGGACAAAGACACAGGGACACCTCAGAGGACAAAGACACAGAGACACCTCAGAGGACAAAGACAAGGGGACACCTCAGAGGACAAAGACACCTCAGAGGACAAAGACACAGGGACACCTCAGAGGACAAAGACACAGGGACACCTCAGAGAACAAAGACAAGGGGACACCTCAGAGGACAAAGACAAGGGGACACCTCAGAGGACAAAGACACAGGGACACCTCAGAGGACAAAGACACAGAGACACCTCAGAGGACAAAGACACCTCAGAGGACAGAGACACAGGGACACCTCAGAGGACAAAGACACAGAGACACCTCAGAGGACAAACACAAGGGGACACCTCAGAGGACAAAGACAAGGGGACACCTCAGAGGACAAAGACACAGGGACACCTCAGAGGACAAAGACACAGGGACACCTCAGAGGACAAAGACACAGGGACACCTCAGAGGACAGAGACACAGGGACACCTCAGAGGACAAAGACACAGGGACACCTCAGAGGACAAAGACACCTCAGAGGACAGAGACACAGGGACACCTCAGAGGACAAAGACACAGAGACACCTCAGAGGACAAAGACAAGGGGACACCTCAGAGGACAGAGA
>JACSYO010001546.1:0-11295 GCA_016806645.1 Ophiodon elongatus
ATATATATATAAATATATATATATATATATATACATATATATATACACATATATATATATACATATATAATGATATATGTTTGTTATATATATGTTGTTATTTGCTATATTGCTATATATACATATATATATATATATATATATACATATATATATATATATATACATATATATATATTATTATTATACATATATATATATATATATATATTATATTATTATATATATATATATATACATATATATATATATAACATATATACACATATATTATTATATATACACGATATATATATACGTATATATATATACACACATATACATACATATACACATACATATATTATTATACATATGTATACACATTACATATATATACATATATATATATATATATTATATAGTTATATATATATATATACACATATATATATATATATATATATATACATATACATACATATATTATACGTATATATATATATATATATATACGTATATATATGTTTTGTGAATGCCCGTGATGGTGTGCATCTGCCATTATTGGACAACAGGGAAACCAAAAACAAACCGATTTTCCAGCGGCGGTGAATTTTACAGACTTTATCTAAGTTTCCATAAGAACTTAGAAAATGGTTTATTTCTTCAAACATCTGCTGTGGAAACTTGAGAGGAAAGGTAACTTCTGCTCTCCCCACAATGATAAACATTCAACTTGTTTATAGTTTTCAAAAGCTTTGGTACATTCAACCATTCCACTCTTTCAACCGGGGATGTAATTATGATACTGAGATGTTTCATCCTGTGTCCTCAATGTTAAAGACAGCTGCAGGAGTGAGTCTTAAAAACCAGACATGGCTCAGCATTTTTACACTTTCTGTTCTCTCGTCTGTAAGTCAGTGTGTTTTCTAAATGTGTTTCTGGTTAGACGTCGGAAATCAGGTCTGTGTTTAACACAAGCTGAAGAGATAAATAAAACAAGTCAGTGAACGCCCTTCTGGTGAATCTTAAAGAGTTTAAATGAGACGATGTAGTATATTTTGCTCTGTAATGCATGAAGATAGCATATGTGAAGGGGCCTGTGACTTTGGAATGTCGGATCCATTGATGTTTGTTGCACATGGGATAATCGTTAGGTACCCCCGCTGGGCAATGCTCCTTGACCTGGAGGATGGAGGAGTAGCTGTGCCTATGTCCGAAACATGTCTTTTATTGGGGGCCCTGTTTATGACGTCATTATATACTCAAGTCTGGGGCGTAAACAACAACCATATATAAGTGATCGGGAGATCCCCGACGGTTAGAGTTCTGTTCGACTTTGGGACTCTCCGGTGTTCATGACGCCCGTCTTGACATATGTTGCTTGTTTGTAATAAACTTCATTATACCAGCAAGAACAGTGTCCGCGGAGATTCCTTCATCATCACTCCAACATCACTGTCGCTTGAAATGTACAACAACGACTAAACGTCCTCTCTAGAACATTAGTCCTCCTTTAGCTTAGTGGTGGAGACGGGAAATCATGTGACCGTGGTGGAGTTCCTCTATAGTCTAACGTGAAGTCATGTGACCGTGGTGGAGTTCCTCTATAGTCTAACGTGAAGTCAGGTGACCGTGGTGGAGTTCCTCTATAGTCTAACGTGAAGTCATGTGACCGTGGTGGAGTTCCTCTATAGACTAATGTGAAGTCATGTGACCGTGGTGGAGTTCCTCTATAGACTAATGTGAAGTCATGTGACCGTGGTGGAGTTCCTCTATAGGCTAACGTGAAGTCAGGTGACCGTGGTGGAGTTCCTCTATAGTCTAAAATGAAGTCAGGTGACCGTGGTGGAGTTCCTCTATAGTCTAAAATGAAGTCATGTGACCGTGGTGGAGTTCCTCTATAGACTAACGTGAAGTCATGTGACCGTGGTGGAGTTCCTCTATAGTCTAACGTGAAGTCAGGTGACCGTGGTGGAGTTCCTCTATAGACTAACATGAAGTCAGGTGACCGTGGTGGAGTTCCTCTATAGACTAACGTGAAGTCAGGTGACCGTGGTGGAGTTCCTCTATAGACTAACATGAAGTCAGGTGACCGTGGTGGAGTTCCTCTATAGACTAACGTGAAGTCAGGTGACCGTGGTGGAGTTCCTCTATAGTCTAAAATGAAGTCAGGTGACCGTGGTGGAGTTCCTCTATAGTCTAAAATGAAGTCAGGTGACCGTGGTGGAGTTCCTCTATAGTCTAACGTGAAGTCAGGTGACCGTGGTGGAGTTCCTCTATAGACTAACGTGAAGTCAGGTGACCGTGGTGGAGTTCCTCTATAGACTAAATTAAGTCATGGTCTTAAAGAATCTAAATTAGACGACTAAACGTCCTCACTAGAACACAAGTCCTCCTTGAGCCCAGTGGTGGAGAAGTGAAGTCATGTGACCGTGGTGGAGGAACGTAAATACTATAGGAGCACAGGATGACTGCAGTTTATAGAAAACGTAGCAGCCTGCAAGATCACTTGGTCAAGACCAAGGTCAGACTACTGTTGACATCAAAAGCTAAAAGTCATAGGATTTATTTAGGCACCAAACTTAGTTCCACATTTAATAGAATCATGTGTGGATTATGAGACAATTGGCCCCTAAAATACACAACCACCTCTACTACAAAGGAGCAAAACAGACTTTATAGTTATTTAGCCTCTTTTTGTCATTTTGAGTCTCTTGAACTGGCTTGGTAGCTGGGTCTCAGGGACCTAGAGATCTGGCAACTGGGTGTCTGGGACAATCGGCATCATGATATACTTGTTTCAGCATCATTTTGATTGTTTACAGCAATTAAATCAGCAAATGTTTATTTTGGGATCTGCGCTGCGATAAACCAGATGAACGTCTACAACGTACAGTGTGTGACTTCATAGATTCAGCTTCAGAATCAGATTCAGATATCAACGGATTGTGTGTGCAACAGATGGAGGAGGATTGGAAGTACTTAAGGATGTACCTGTTTAAAGGAACACCACTGGAGGAGGAACCCTGTGTGATTGGGAACCTTCAGTAGTGAACTAATCATTCACTACCATCAGCCTATCGCAGGAAAAGAGCTCTCTTGCCTTATGGAGACGACGCAGACACCTTCAAAGACGAGCAAGACTGGACTTTGCTTGGAATGTATGAAATACAAACCAGTTTTATTTGGTTTTTACAATAAAAAGATTAAAGGTTACAAAAACAGATGATGCAAAAAGTAAATTAAAAAAAAGATAAAATAAAATGTGAAAAACCTGAAAAGTTAAGATTACAAATAAGCCTCGTCAAAAAGACTCCAAAACAGAAGCCTGAAAAGAATCCTAAAAAAGCCAAGTCCTGGTTCATTGTTGTCTCCTATTTCAACATTTTACTTGGAGCATCTTTAACTTCCTGGTCCATATATGGTCGACAACTAAACATGAGTAAATCATTGGATGAAGCTGTTTACGTAGTCTTACGATTCATAACAGACTACTTTAAGTTAACACTTATTTCTAAGGGTCCTGTCTGGTCTTCCTGGTGGAACATCAGGCAGGATGTCTCATAAACAGTTACCATGGTTACAGCATCTGCACTTACAACCTGTTTCCTACGCTGACTGACAAAGATCACACCAAAGTATGTCAAACCAAGATTATCTCATTTACTCATCTTAACCATCTGTGATTATAAAGCATATATGATCACACATTAATACATGAATGAAGATCACTGAAACATTATCGTCATTAAATGAACGCATGATCAGTAATAATACAAATAAAATAAAAAGTAAATTATGACAGACTCCACATGACTCTGAGCTCAGTAATGGGTAAGAAATCAATAGTAACTTATTGAGCTGGTTCTGGATCAGAAGTCTGGTTCAAACTTCTTTTGTCTCTTTTGATTTGTTTCTATGAGTTTCATCAAACTAGCTCACAGTCAGTGATGAATGGAAGTAAAAGTGAACAATACAACGTGAACAATGAAGCTGGATCTAACAAATCCTTCATTTTATACACTGCTGTGATGGATTTGGACATTTTTGCTTTGACGTGATGTTTATGTGGTTTATTATCTAGAATCATCCAAAACTTTGATTTCTTTTTATTTCAACGTCACTTATCAAAGTTTGTTCATTTGTTACACGATGATCAAAGATGATGAATTTAGTTTGTTCAAATCAAAACAACTCTTTACAAGTTGTGATGCTGAATCTGATCCAGAAAGACTCTTGTTTACATTCGTAGGTTTTTCTTCATGCAGGCAAGTGTTTCGGACAACAGGTTCAGTTTTTTACATAAAGTAAGATGTTTCACGAGCTTCTGGACGGCTAGATGTTTCAGTAATCTGGGACCTCGCTAAGCTCTTTCAGACTGTCCATCTGCAACTTCCACAAGTCCTGAGACTCAGCTAGAGTCAGACCAGTAGTTTTCCATAACTGCCCACCTGCATCTGCAACCACTGAGGGCAGGTTGGGTACTAACTACATCAGCTGTGATCCTGTACTAGGACTGAACTGTCTACAGTGAGAAGGTTTTCTCTACTCAGAGGAGACTCTCCTCCTCCCAGCTGGACACTGAGGCAGGCCTGATTGGAAATTTACAAGCTATAAGTAAAGAGGACTACAGTGAATGGTGCTGAAAGGTGTGGAGGTGGATCAGTGTGTCCCAGAGGGGCTCTCAGCAGAAGGTTAAAACCTGAAGAAATCTCCTGGGCCTTGCTCTCCCAGAGGGGGAGAAGGAGGAGGAAAAGGAGGAGGAGGAAGCGAAGGAGGAAGAAAATGAATTGTTTCTACAATGTGTGCCAGAGACAGCTAACCACCACTGCTCCAGACTCTGGGACCAGTCATTTCCCAATCTAGCAACAGTGTCACTGTCTATATATCTGGTTTAGCACCACTCTTTCTTCATAGGCTCCACTCCTCTCCCTTTCTCATTACTCCAGTAACGACCAGTCAGGCCAGTTCCCACAGCTGAAATGGTCAAATCTGTCTCTGGGTTAGTCAGACCATGACCTGACCCTCATCTCTTCCAAGTCATGTCTGTTGTTCCTCATGAACAGTTCAGATTCTTCACTGTGTTTATTGTGAGTGAGTTTAAGGAATCAGTAGAGGAACTAGAACTGTGGCTGCCTGATTTATTAATCTATGTGTTCTGTCTGCTGACATACTTTGATGACATCAGAGATGTGAATGAGTGATGTCACAGTCTGAAGATGGTTGAATGTGTGCTGCTTTGTTTTCATGAATCAAATTCAAAGCCCACTTACACTTCCTCAGACCTGGTCTGAGCCATCGGACTCCAGCAGGCTCCACCCTGAAAGGAGGAGGAGAGGGAGGGGGGAGAGCGGGTGGGGGAGAGGGGAGGGGGGGGGGGGTCAGAGCAGCATGGAGACATGGACATGACATCGCTCTCATACACAGAGCTTTGTTATTCATGTTCACATGGAGCACTTATTATTAATCAGCTCATATTCTGTTACTTCATGGAGCTCCTTCTGATTGGCCGATGACGACAGCTCATCATGTTCACTTATTCATGATATATTATGATCAATATTATATTAACAATCATCATCCATTTCAGACTCAGTTTCCTCCACCAGTCAGTCATAAATCAAATGTTTAAACCTGCATTATTGATTTCTTTGTCTACTTGTGGTTCAGTGAAAACAAGCTGTAAACACAACATCTGACATATTATCAGCTTATGAAGTAGTTGTGTCTGACATGATATCAACCAGCTGCTTCCACATCCAGCAGTTACACATCAACATGATGCTTCATCAGGACTCTTTGTGTTTGTGATGTAACGGTACGACTGGTTGCTTGGGGGCCAGTTAGGTCTGCAGCTAACAATATTTTCTTCAGGTTTGTGAGACAATATTTAGTGTTAGTCAACCGCACAAAGGGCTCAAGTATAGAGAACGATGAACACCAACACACTACTCATATCTTGAACCCTCCAAGGTACATTTCCAAAAGCAAAACATTTAGTACAGGCCACCAAACAATGAAACACCACACCAGGTAGTTCTCAATGTAAATGCATTTGTATTAACAATTCAGTTCAGTCAGTTTTGTGCAGTTCAACTCCAGAAGGGAAAAAATAACACTCCGAAACAAAAAGGGTCTCTCACGGCTTTTACCGGAGTGTCTGCTAGTCAGGTGCGTCCAGTCCAGTAAGTCCAGTCCGTGCCTTACTTACCGAATACGCTCAGTTCATCATTACCTGGAGGATTCACGATGAGCAACAACCCGAACTCTCGGTAATACGGACTTTAAAAAGGACAAAACAAAGAAGACGGACGCAAACCTTCGGCTCCGACCGTAAGATCGGTTCACCATCATCTAACACCATCTTCAGCACTGAGCGACCCGCATTTCAGCTTTTGTCACCATTTCACGACAGGTGAAGAGAGCGGGTTGGTTCACAAGCGGGTGTGTGTCTGTGACAGGGCCGGGGGTGTGTGGAGTAACGTAATAACCTCCCTTGGTAGTGAGAGCTGTGACGACCCTGCCGCTCTACTGGCTGTGTCCTGTTAAGGGGTTTCCTGGTGGGAGGAGCAGGGACCAGCCCATCTGATTGGAGGCCTCCAAGAAGACAATAAAAGGCCGGACTTCAGAGAGTCTCGGTCTCTCTCTCTCGGCAGGGCCTGCTGCACCAGCCTCACCTCAACTGTGCTGAAATTGTACAGCACCAAATAAAACTGTTTTGGGTTAAATGTCTGTGTGTGGCCTCCCTTTTAGTTGCCAGCCTTGAGCCAGGTGGTAACATAGCAGATCGCTACAGTGTCACCTGATGAATGGAAGTCCACTATTCTCTCTCTTTTAGCTCTGTGTTTGGTCTCCACCACCTCCTGAGGGAAACATCTGTCTCTTTTAGCTCTGTGTTTGGTCTCCACCACCTCCTGAGGGAAACATCTGTCTCTTTAGCTGCTAAATGCTCCACTATGTTCACCAACTGGTCTCTAATGAGTCTGTCTGCTGTTTGCTGCTGAGCAGGTAGTGAACAGTGGCTTCATCACAGCTTGTTGGATGAAAACAGCTGCTGGAAACACTGAGACTGAACCAAACAAGGAAATGTGCTGCAGAACCAAAACTAGGAGCTAAAAGAGACTAAAATGCTCTGTAGAGCTGCAGAGATGGAGACAATTCTCTGTGGGCTGATCACCACCACACGACTCTTCACCGTCACACAGAGTCAGCTGATCCGTTGTCAATATAGAAGTATGGATTGTTGGATGTTTGGGTCCTGACTAGCGCCCTCTTGTGTTTGTGTAATAATGACTGTTGTCTCTCAGAAGTAAAGGAGAAAGGAGCCTGAAATCACTACAGCACCACAAACCCTCTGATGGAGGAGGTCGGGGGGATGGTTGGATGTACAAAGAGTCTGACTTTGACCCTGCTGTTCACATCCCGTCTCCTAGCAACAGTCAACACTGGTTTCTATTATCTGTAATCTGGGGGTGAAAATATTACAGTTCAAGTCCATCTGCAGCCACAGAGCACTGCCTGTGTCCCCCTATAACTTTGGTCCAGTCCTAAATAAAGGTCTTTGGGCTCTGACACCATGTCCACAATCAGCTGTTGGTTCTTCACTGAGCGTCTGTGGCCGACTGTCACCTGTAGTTTCAACAAGTCGACTCTGATCAGCCAGGGAACTGGCTCTCAGTGCAAAACTAACCAACACCAGGTGAAGCTGAACTCCTTTAAAACAGCAAAACATTCCTATTGTGATGATATATCAAGACTTTAAACTGATTGTTTCTTTGTTTGTCTTTTCACAATAATGTCTGGACTAAAGGACAACACACACTGAGGCAGATGACGAGCATCAAAGCATCCATCTATTGTTTGATATGAGCCGACAAACCTGCAGCGTGACGACGTTGATGCATGTTAACCCACCATGATGCCGTCAACGTGTCAGGACACACCACTGTCCTATTTTATAATGTTGAAACAAGACAGTTTCATCACCTTCCCTCCCTTTTCTGGCTCATCCTGGCTACTGTTCCCTGACTACTTCTGTCTGTATTGATGGTCTGATGTGGGACACAAACAGTTTGAGGTCAGCTTGGTGTGTCAGGGTCATATTAACCAGGCTGACAGTGTGACAGAGAAAAGGTTTCCAGCTATACCTCCTCTATCAGACTGATTGTCTGTGGCTGCAGCTGGCCTCTTCCTACCTGAGAGTTTCCAGTCGCCAGTGTGGATCCTCCAGTCCAGCAGACAGCAGCTTCACTCCTGAGTCTCCTGGATGATTGTAGCTCAGGTCCAGCTCTCTCAGATGGGAGGGGTTGGAGCTCAGAGCTGAGACCAGAGAATCACAGCCTTCCTCTGAGATCAGACAGCCTGACAGCCTGAAAACACACAAAACAACACATGTCACATCTTAAGACAATCTGAAGCAGGATACGAGTTTATCCAGGAATATAAATCAGGATTTAAGTGTCCATGAGTTGAACGTTGATGGATCCTGACCTGAGAGTTTCCATTTCACAGTGAGGACTCTCCAGTCCAGCAGACAGCAGCTTCACTCCTGAATCCTGCAGGTTGTTGTTACTCAGGTCCAGCTCTCTCAGACTAGAGGACTGGGAGCTGAGGACTGAGGACAGAGCTTCACAGCTTCTCTCTGAGAGGTTACAGTCACTCAGTCTGAAGATACATGGATGAAGAAAAAATAAGCAATAAGTAGAGAAGATAACAGCATATTTAAGTTATGATATATGAATCTAACTCTCTCTTTACTTACAGAGCTTTGTTGGAAGCTTTGACCACTGGGAGCAGCCTCAGAAGAGCCTCCTCTGAAGCAGAGTATTTCTTCAGGTCAAACACGTCCAGATCTTTTCCTGATGACAGTAAGATGAAGACCAGAGCTGACCATTGAGCAGGAGACAGTTCATCTGTGGAGAGATGTCCTGAACTCAGGGACTGTTGGATCTCTTCCACTAGAGAACCATCATTCAGTTCATTCAGACAGTGGAACAGATTGATGCTTTTCTCTGGAGACACATTCTCACTGATCTTCTCCTTGATGTATTGGACTGTTCTCTGATTGGTCTTTGAGCTACTTCCTGTCTGTGTCAGCAGATCTCGTAGGAGAGTCTGATTGGTCTCCAGTGAAAGACCCAGGAGGAAGCGGAGGAACAAGTCCAGGTGTCCATTTGGACTCTGTAAGGCCTTGTTCACAGCACTCTGGTAGAGATGTCTTGGTTTAGGTTTGTCTCTGAAGACTTTAGACAACAGGGAGGTTGTTTGGTCTTCTGACAGCAGGTTGACACCAGAGTTGATGAAGGTCAGATGGACATGAAGAGCAGCCAGAAACTCCTGAACACTCAGATGGATGAAGCAGAAGACCTTGTCCTGGTACAGTCCTCTCTCCTCTCTAAAGAGCTGTGTGAACACTCCTGAGTACACTGAGGCTGCTCTGATATCGATGCCACACTCTGTCAGGTCGGATTCATAGAAGATCAGGTTCCCTTTCTGCAGCTGATCAAAAGCCAGTTTTCCCAGAGACTCAGTCATCTTCCTGCTCTCTGGACTCCAGTGTGGATCTGTCTCAGCTCCTCCATCATACTTGACCTTCTTCACTTTGGACTGAACCACCAGGAAGTGGATGTACATCTCAGTCAGGGTCTTGGGCAGCTCTCCTCCCTTTCTGGTTTCCAACACATCCTCCAGAACTGTAGCAGTGATCCAGCAGAAGACCGGGATGTGGCACATGATGTGTAGGCTTCGTGAGGTCTCGATGTGGGAGATGATCCTGCTGGCCTGCTCCTCATCTCTGAATCTCTTCCTGAAGTAGTCCTCTTTCTGTGGGTCAGAGAACCCTCTGACCTCTGTCACCATGCCAACACACTCAGGAGGGATCTGATTGGCTGCTGCAGGTCGTGTGGTTATCCAGAGGCGAGCAGAGGGAAGCAGTCTCCCCCTGATGAGGTTTGTCAGCAGCACATCCACTGAGGTGGACTCTGTGACATCAGTCAGGATCTCATTGTTGTGGAAGTCCAGAGGAAGTCGACACTCATCCAGACCGTCAAAGATGAACACAACCGGGAACTCTTCAAACCTGCAGATTCTTGCTTCTTTGGTTTCAGTGAAGAAGTGATGAACAAGTTCCACCAAGCTGTACTTCTTCTCTTTCAGCACATTCAGCTCTCTGAAGGTGAATGGAAATGTGAACTGGATGTCCTGGTTGGCTTTGTCTTCAGCCCAGTCCAGAGTGAACTTCTGTGTTAAGACTGTTTTCCCAATGCCAGCCACTCCCTTTGTCATCACTGTTCTGATTGGTTCCTCTCTTCCAGGTGAGGCTTTAAAGAGGTCTTCTTGCCTGATGGTTATTTCTGGTCTGTCTGGTTTCCTGGATGCTGTTTCAATCTGTCTGACCTCATGTTCATCATTGACCTCTGCAGTCCCTCCCTCTGTGATGTAGAGCTCTGTGTAGATCTGGTTCAGAAGGGTTGGGTTTCCTGCTTTAGCGATCCCCTCAAACACACACTGGAACTTCTTCTTCAGGTTAGATTTGAGTTCACGCTGACAAACTGCAGCAAGAAGTCCTGAATGAACACAACAAAGAAGATCAATGAGTCAAAGAATATATTTCAACATGTCATTTCCTCAAAGAATGAGTCTATGAATATATTCTGGTCCATCTCTTGAGACATTAGTAAACGTCCCATTCATCCAGCATGTTAAATCTTTAGAGAAATCCTCTTACTGCTCTGCAGACAGTCAGCCAGCTCCTCCTGCTTCATCCTCCTCAGGAAGTGCAGTGAGATCTTCTGAAATGCCTCTCTGCTGCTCCTCCTCTGCTCTTCATCCTCACCGTCCAACACCTCCTCATCCTCCCTCTGACTCTCCAAGCATTCTGGGTAATCTGAACTCACAACCTTCTGAATCTTCTTCAGCTCGTTCTTCACAAAAGTGAGGATGTTCTCCTCCAGCAGCTGGAACAGAATATTATATGAACGACACAAACTAAAACCATGGAACCAAACATCATATCCATGTTGGACAGACTGACAATCCACTGGTCTACAAAGTGCAGCATGGAGATGATTGTGAACAGAATAGATGTAAAAGTAGTTGTACATGTACAGACCATAAATATGGAGTCCAGGTGTGTTTGATGCTGCTGGGCAGACTGACCTCTGGGACCCTCTGAGCTCTCCTGGTCCTCTCTGTGGAGGAGTCATGAACAATCAGCTCACATTGTGTTTGCACCATAGACTGTTTATTGTTCATGATATTAAAACACAAATACAACAATAAGTTAAAGATGTTGTGTCCTGTCATGATTAATCA
>JACSYO010001547.1:0-47500 GCA_016806645.1 Ophiodon elongatus
TGTTTTCACCACAGGTGTTGTTGTCACCGCAGGTGTTGTTGTCACCGCCGGAGCTGTTGTCACCGAAGGAGTTGTTGTCACCACAGGAATTGTTGTCACCTCAGGAGTTGTTGTGACCGCAGGTGTTGTTGGCACCACAGGAGTTGTTGTCACTGCAGGAGTTGTTGTCACCACAGGAGTTGTTGTCACCGCAGGAGTTGTTGTCACCGCAGGTGTTGTTGTCACCACAGGAGTTGTTGTCACCGCAGGAGTTGTTGTCACCGCCGGAGTTGTTGTCACCGCAGGAGTTGTTGTCACCGCAGGTGTTGTTGTCACCGCAGGAGTTGTTGTGACCGCAGGTATTGTTGTCACCACAGGATTTGTTGTCACTGCAGGTATTGTTGTCACCGCAGGAGTTGTTTTCACCACAGGTGTTGTTGTCACCGCAGGTGTTGTTGTCACCGCCGGAGTTGTTGTCACCGAAGGAGTTGTTGTCACCGCAGGAGTTGTTGTCACCACAGGAGTTGTTGTTACCGCAGGAGTTGGCACCGCAGGAGTTGTTGTCACTGCAGGAGTTGTTGTCACCACAGGAGTTGTTGTCACGCAGGAGTTGTTGAGCCGCAGGTGTTGTTGTCACCGCAGGAGTTGTTGTCACTGCAGGAGTTGTTGTCACCACAGGAGTTGTTGTCACCGCAGGAGTTGTTGTCACCGCAGGAGTTGTTGTCACCGCAGGAGTTGTTGTCACCGCAGGAGTTGTTGTCACCGCCGGAGTTGTTGTCACCGCAGGAGTTGTTGTCACTGCAGGTGTTGTTGTCACCGCAGGAGTTGTTGTCACCGCAGGAGTTGTTGTCACCGCAGGAGTTGTTGTCACCGCAGGAGTTGTTGTCACCGCAGGAGTTGTTGTCACCGCAGGAGTTGTTGTCACCGCAGGAGTTGTTGTCACCGCCGGAGTTGTTGTCACCGCAGGAGTTGTTGTCACCGCAGGAGTTGTTGTCACCGCAGGAGTTGTTGTCACCGCAGGAGTTGTTGTCACCACAGGAGTTGTTGTCACCGCAGGTGTTGTCGCCGCAGTGTTGTTGTCACCGCAGGAGTTGTTGTCACCGCAGGAGTTGTTGTCACCGCAGGTGTTGTTGTCACCGCAGGAGTTGTTGTCACCGCAGGAGTTGTTGTCACCGCAGGAGTTGTTGTCACCGCAGGTGTTGTTGTCACCGCAGGAGTTGTTGTCACCGCAGGTGTTGTTGTCACCGCAGGAGTTGTTGTCACCGCAGGTGTTGTTGTCACCGCAGGAGTTGTTGTCACCACAGGAGTTGTTGTCACCGCAGGAGTTGTTGTCACCGCAGGAGTTGTTGTCACCGCAGGAGTTGTTGTCACCGCAGGAGTTGTTGTCACCGCAGGAGTTGTTGTCACCGCAGGAGTTGTTGTCACCGCAGGAGTTGTTGTCACCGCAGGAGTTGTTGTCACCGCAGGAGTTGTTGTCACCGCCGGAGTTGTTGTCACCGCAGGAGTTGTTGTCACCGCAGGTGTTGTTGTCACCGCAGGAGTTGTTGTGACCGCAGGTATTGTTGGCACCACAGGATTTGTTGTCACTGCAGGTATTGTTGTCACCGCAGGAGTTGTTTTCACCACAGGTGTTGTTGTCACCGCAGGTGTTGTTGTCACCGCCGGAGCTGTTGTCACCGAAGGAGTTGTTGTCACCACAGGAATTGTTGTCACCACAGGAGTTGTTGTGACCGCAGGTGTTGTTGGCACCACAGGAGTTGTTGTCACTGCAGGAGTTGTTGTCACCACAGGAGTTGTTGTCACCACAGGAGTTGTTGTGACCGCAGGTGTTGTTGGCACCACAGGAGTTGTTGTCACTGCAGGAGTTGTTGTCACCACAGGAGTTGTTGTCACCGCAGGAGTTGTTGTCACCGCAGGTGTTGTTGTCACCACAGGAGTTGTTGTCACCGCAGGAGTTGTTGTCACCGCCGGAGTTGTTGTCTCCGCAGGAGTTGTTGTCACCGCAGGAGTTGTTTTCACCTCAGGTGTTGTTTTCACCACAGGTGTTGTTGTCACCGCAGGTGTTGTTGTCACCGCAGGAGTTGTTGTCACCGCAGGAGTGGTTGTCACCGCAGGAGTTGTTGTCACCGCCGGAGTTGTTGTCACCGCCGGAGTTGTTGTCACCGAAGGAGTTGTTGTCACCGCCGGAGTTGTTGTCACCGAAGGAGTTGTTGTCACCGCAGGAGTTGTTGTTACGACAGGAGTTGTTGTCACCACAGGTGTTGTTGTCGCCGCAGGTGTTGTTGTCACCGCAGGAGTTGTTTTCACCGCAGGAGTTGTTGTCACCGCAGGAGTTGTTGTCACCGCAGGTGTTGTTGTCACCGCAGGAGTTGTTGTCACCGCCGGAGTTGTTGTCACCGCAGGAGTTGTTGTCACCGCAGGTGTTGTTGTCACCGCAGGAGTTGTTGTGACCGCAGGTGTTGTTGGCACCACAGGAGTTGTTGTCACTGCAGGTATTGTTGTCACCGCAGGAGTTGTTGTCACCACAGGAGTTGTTGTCACCGCAGGTGTTGTTGTCACCGCAGGAGTTGTTGTCACCGCAGGAGTTGTTGTCACCGCAGGAGTTGTTGTCACCGCAGGAGTTGTTGTCACCGCAGGAGTTGTTGTCACCGCCGGAGTTGTTGTCACCGCAGGAGTTGTTGTCACCGCAGGAGTTGTTGTCACCGCAGGAGTTGTTGTCACCGCAGGAGTTGTTGTCACCGCAGGTGTTGTTGTCACCGCAGGAGTTGTTTCACCGCAGGTGTTGTTGTCACCACAGGAGTTGTTGTCACTGCAGGTATTGTTGTCACCGCAGGAGTTGTTTTCACCACAGGTGTTGTCACCGCAGGTGTTGTTGTCACCGCCGGAGCTGTTGTCACCGAAGGAGTTGTTGTCACCACAGGAATTGTTGTCACCACAGGAGTTGTTGTGACCGCAGGTGTTGTTGGCACCACAGGAGTTGTTGTCACTGCAGGAGTTGTTGTCAACAGGAGTTGTTGTCACCGCAGGAGTTGTTGTCCCGCAGGTGTTGTTGTCACCGCAGGAGTTGTTTTCACCTCAGGTGTTGTTTTCACCACAGGTGTTGTTGTCACCGCAGGTGTTGTTGTCACCGCAGGAGTTGTTGTCACTGCAGGAGTTGTTGTCACCGCAGGAGTTGTTGTCACCGCAGGAGTTGTTGTCACCGCCGGAGTTGTTGTCACCGCAGGAGTTGTTGTCACCGCCGGAGTTGTTGTCACCGAAGGAGTTGTTGTCACCGCAGGAGTTGTTGTTACGACAGGAGTTGTTGTCACCACAGGTGTTGTTGTCGCCGCAGGTGTTGTTGTCACCGCAGGAGTTGTTGTCACCGCAGGAGTTGTTGTCACCGCAGGAGTTGTTGTCACCGCAGGTGTTGTTGTCACCGCAGGAGTTGTTGTCACCGCAGGAGTTGTTGTCACCGCAGGAGTTGTTGTCACCGCAGGTGTTGTTGTCACCGCAGGAGTTGTTGTCACCGCAGGTGTTGTTGTCACCGCAGGAGTTGTTGTCACCACCGGAGTTGTTGTCACCGCAGGTGTTGTTGTCACCGCAGGAGTTGTTGTCACCACCGGAGTTGTTGTCACCGCAGGTGTTGTTGTCACCGCAGGAGTTGTTGTCACTGCAGGAGTGGTTGTCACCGCAGGAGTTGTTGTCACCGCAGGAGTTGTTGTCACCGCAGGAGTTGTGGTCACGGCAGGAGTTGTTGTCACCGCAGGAGTTGTTGTCACCGCAGGAGTTGTTGTCACCGCAGGAGTTGTGGTTACGGCAGGAGTTGTTGTCACCGCAGGAGTTGTTGTCACCGCCGGAGTTGTTGTCACCGCAGGAGTTGTGGTTACGGCAGGAGTTGTTGTCACCGCAGGAGTTGTTGTCACCGCCGGAGTTGTTGTCACCGCAGGAGTTGTTGTCACCGCAGGAGTTGTTGTCACCGCCGGAGTTGTTGTCACCGCCGGAGTTGTTGTCACCGCAGGAGTTGTTGTCACCGCAGGTGTTGTTGTCACCGCAGGAGTTGTTGTGACCGCAGGTATTGTTGGCACCACAGGATTTGTTGTCACTGCAGGTATTGTTGTCACCACAGGAGTTGTTGTCACCACAGGTGTTATTGTCACCGCAGGAGTTGTTGTCACCGCAGGAGATGTTGTCACCGCCGGAATTGTTGTCACCACTGGAGTTGTTGTCACCGCAGGTGTTGTTGTCACCGCAGGAGTTGTTGTCACCACCGGAGTTGTTGTCACCGCAAGAGTTGTTGTCACCGCAGGAGTTGTTGTCAACGCAGGAGTTGTCACCGCAGGAGTTGTTTTCACCACAGGTGTTGTTGTCACCGCAGGTGTTGTTGTCACCGCCGGAGCTGTTGTCACCGAAGGAGTTGTTGTCACCGCAGGAGTTGTTGTCACCACAGGAATTGTTGTCACCACAGGAGTTGTTGTGACCGCAGGTATTGTTGGCACCACAGGAGTTGTTGTCACTGCAGGAGTTGTTGTCACCACAGGAGTTGTTGTCACCGCAGGAGTTGTTGTCACCGCAGGTGTTGTTGTCACCGCAGGAGTTGTTGTCACCGCAGGAGTTGTTGTCACCGCCGGAGTTGTTGTCACCGCAGGAGTTGTTGTCACCGCAGGAGTTGTTTTCACCTCAGGTGTTGTTTTCACCACAGGTGTTGTTGTCACCGCAGGTGTTGTTGTCACCGCAGGAGTTGTTGTCACCGCAGGAGTTGTTGTCACCGCAGGAGTTGTTGTCACCGCAGGAGTTGTTGTCACCGCAGGAGTTGTTGTCACCGCAGGAGTTGTTGTCACCGCAGGAGTTGTTGTCACCGCAGGAGTTGTTGTCACCGCCGGAGTTGTTGTCACCGCAGGAGTTGTTGTCACCGCAGGAGTTGTTGTCACCGCAGGAGTTGTTGTCACCGCAGGAGTTGTTGTCACCGCAGGAGTTGTTGTCACCGCAGGTGTTGTTGTCACCGCAGGAGTTGTTGTCACCGCAGGAGTTGTTGTCACCGCAGGAGTTGTTGTCACCGCAGGAGTTGTTGTCACCGCAGGTGTTGTTGTCACCGCAGGAGTTGTTGTCACCGCAGGAGTTGTTGTCACCGCAGGAGTTGTTGTCACCGCAGGAGTTGTTGTCACCGCAGGTGTTGTTGTCACCGCAGGAGTTGTTGTCACTGCAGGAGTGGTTGTCACCGCAGGAGTTGTTGTCACCGCAGGAGTTGTTGTCACCGCAGGAGTTGTGGTTACGGCAGGTTGTTGTCACGCAGGAGTTGTTGTCACCGCGGAGTTGTTGTCACCGCAGGAGTTGTGGTTACGGCAGAGTTGTTGTCACCGCAGGAGTTGTTGTCACCGCCGGAGTTGTTGTCACCGCAGGAGTTGTTGTCACCGCAGGAGTTGTTGTCACCGCCGGAGTTGTTGTCACCGCAGGAGTTGTTGTCACCGCAGGTGTTGTTGTCACCGCAGGAGTTGTTGTGACCGCAGGTATTGTTGGCACCACAGGTTGTTGTCACTGCAGGTATTGTTGTCACCGCAGGAGTTGTTTTCACCACAGGTGTTGTTGTCACCGCAGGTGTTGTTGTCACCGCCGGAGCTGTTGTCACCGAAGGAGTTGTTGTCACCACAGGAATTGTTGTCACCACAGGAGTTGTTGTGACCGCAGGTGTTGTTGGCACCACAGGAGTTGTTGTCACTGCAGGAGTTGTTGTCACCGCAGGAGTTGTTGTCACCGCAGGAGTTGTTGTCACCGCAGGTGTTGTTGTCACCACAGGAGTTGTTGTCACCGCAGGAGTTGTTGTCACCGCCGGAGTTGTTGTCACCGCAGGAGTTGTTGTCACCGCAGGTGTTGTTGTCACCGCAGGAGTTGTTGTGACCGCAGGTATTGTTGGCACCACAGGATTTGTTGTCACTGCAGGTATTGTTGTCACCGCAGGAGTTGTTTTCACCACAGGTGTTGTTGTCACCGCAGGTGTTGTTGTCACCGCCGGAGCTGTTGTCACCGAAGGAGTTGTTGTCACCACAGGAATTGTTGTCACCACAGGAGTTGTTGTGACCGCAGGTGTTGTTGGCACCACAGGAGTTGTTGTCACTGCAGGAGTTGTTGTCACCACAGGAGTTGTTGTCACCACAGGAGTTGTTGTGACCGCAGGTGTTGTTGGCACCACAGGAGTTGTTGTCACTGCAGGAGTTGTTGTCACCACAGGAGTTGTTGTCACCGCAGGAGTTGTTGTCACCGCAGGTGTTGTTGTCACCACAGGAGTTGTTGTCACCGCAGGAGTTGTTGTCACCGCCGGAGTTGTTGTCACCGCAGGAGTTGTTGTCACCGCAGGAGTTGTTGTCACCTCAGGTGTTGTTTTCACCACAGGTGTTGTCACCGCAGGTGTTGTTGTCACCGCAGGAGTTGTTGTCACTGCAGGAGTGGTTGTCACCGCAGGAGTTGTTGTCACCGCCGGAGTTGTCACCGCCGGAGTTGTTGTCACCGAAGGAGTTGTTGTCACCGCCGGAGTTGTTGTCACCGAAGGAGTTGTTGTCACCGCAGGAGTTGTTACGACAGGAGTTGTTGTCACCACAGGTGTTGTTGTCGCCGCAGGTGTTGTTGTCACCGCAGGAGTTGTTTTCACCGCAGGAGTTGTTGTCACCGCAGGAGTTGTTGTCACCGCAGGTGTTGTTGTCACCGCAGGAGTTGTTGTCACCGCAGGAGTTGTTGTCACCGCAGGAGTTGTTGTCACCGCAGGAGTTGTTGTCACCGCAGGAGTTGTTGTCACCGCCGGAGTTGTTGTCACCGCAGGAGTTGTTGTCACCGCAGGAGTTGTTGTCACCGCCGGAGTTGTTGTCACCGCAGGAGTTGTTGTCACCGCAGGTGTTGTTGTCACCGCAGGAGTTGTTGTGACCGCAGGTATTGTTGGCACCACAGGATTTGTTGTCACTGCAGGTATTGTTGTCACCGCAGGAGTTGTTTTCACCACAGGTGTTGTTGTCACCGCAGGTGTTGTTGTCACCGCCGGAGCTGTTGTCACCGAAGGAGTTGTTGTCACCACAGGAATTGTTGTCACCACAGGAGTTGTTGTGACCGCAGGTGTTGTTGGCACCACAGGAGTTGTTGTCACTGCAGGAGTTGTTGTCACCACAGGAGTTGTTGTCACCACAGGAGTTGTTGTGACCGCAGGTGTTGTTGTCACCACAGGAGTTGTTGTCACTGCAGGAGTTGTTGTCACTGCAGGAGTTGTTGTCACCACAGGAGTTGTTGTCACCGCAGGAGTTGTTGTCACCGCAGGTGTTGTTGTCACCACAGGAGTTGTTGTCACCGCAGGAGTTGTTGTCACCGCCGGAG
Organism: Ophiodon elongatus; assembly: GCA_016806645.1. NCBI lineage: Eukaryota > Metazoa > Chordata > Actinopteri > Perciformes > Hexagrammidae > Ophiodon > Ophiodon elongatus. The sequence continues at coordinate 7,309 of JACSYO010001547.1, forward strand.
TTGTTGTCACCGCAGGAGTTGTTGTCACCGCAGGAGTTGTTTTCACCTCAGGTGTTGTTTTCACCACAGGTGTTGTTGTCACCGCAGGTGTTGTTGTCACCGCAGGTGTTGTTGTCACCGCAGGAGTTGTTGTCACTGCAGGAGTGGTTGTCACCGCAGGAGTTGTTGTCACCGCCGGAGTTGTTGTCACCGCCGGAGTTGTTGTCACCGAAGGAGTTGTTGTCACCGCCGGAGTTGTTGTCACCGAAGGAGTTGTTGTCACCGCAGGAGTTGTTGTTACGACAGGAGTTGTTGTCACCACAGGTGTTGTTGTCACCGCAGGAGTTGTTGTCACCACCGGAGTTGTTGTCACCGCAGGAGTTGTTGTCACCGCAGGAGTTGTTGTCACCGCAGGAGTTGTTGTCACCGCAGGTGTTGTTGTCACCGCAGGAGTTGTTGTCACCGCAGGAGTTGTTGTCACCGCAGGAGTTGTTGTCACCACCGGAGTTGTTGTCACCGCAGGTGTTGTTGTCACCGCAGGAGTTGTTGTCACCGCCGGAGTTGTTGTCACCGCAGGAGTTGTTGTCACCGCAGGAGTTGTTTTCACCTCAGGTGTTGTTTTCACCACAGGTGTTGTTGTCACCGCAGGTGTTGTTGTCACCGCAGGAGTTGTTGTCACCGCAGGAGTGGTTGTCACCGCAGGAGTTGTTGTCACCGCCGGAGTTGTTGTCACCGCCGGAGTTGTTGTCACCGAAGGAGTTGTTGTCACCGCCGGAGTTGTTGTCACCGAAGGAGTTGTTGTCACCGCAGGAGTTGTTGTTACGACAGGAGTTGTTGTCACCACAGGTGTTGTTGTCGCCGCAGGTGTTGTTGTCACCGCAGGAGTTGTTTTCACCGCAGGAGTTGTTGTCACCGCAGGAGTTGTTGTCACCGCAGGTGTTGTTGTCACCGCAGGAGTTGTTGTCACCGCCGGAGTTGTTGTCACCGCAGGAGTTGTTGTCACCGCAGGTGTTGTTGTCACCGCAGGAGTTGTTGTCACCGCAGGTGTTGTTGTCACCGCAGGAGTTGTTGTCACCGCAGGTGTTGTTGTCACCACCGGAGTTGTTGTCACCGCAGGTGTTGTTGTCACCGCAGGAGTTGTTGTCACCACCGGAGTTGTTGTCACCGCAGGTGTTGTTGTCACCGCAGGAGTTGTTGTCACTGCAGGAGTGGTTGTCACCGCAGGAGTTGTTGTCACCGCAGGAGTTGTTGTCACCGCAGGAGTTGTGGTTACGGCAGGAGTTGTTGTCACCGCAGGAGTTGTTGTCACCGCCGGAGTTGTTGTCACCGCAGGAGTTGTGGTTACGGCAGGAGTTGTTGTCACCGCAGGAGTTGTTGTCACCGCCGGAGTTGTTGTCACCGCAGGAGTTGTTGTCACCGCAGGAGTTGTTGTCACCGCAGGAGTTGTTGTCACCGCAGGTGTTGTTGTCACCGCAGGAGTTGTTGTGACCGCAGGTATTGTTGGCACCACAGGATTTGTTGTCACTGCAGGTATTGTTGTCACCACAGGAGTTGTTGTCACCACAGGTGTTGTTGTCACCGCAGGAGTTGTTGTCACCGCAGGAGTTGTTGTCACCGCAGGAGTTGTTGTCACCACTGGAGTTGTTGTCACCGCAGGTGTTGTTGTCACCGCAGGAGTTGTTGTCACCACCGGAGTTGTTGTCACCGCAGGAGTTGTTGTCACCGCAGGAGTTGTTGTCACCGCAGGAGTTGTTGTCACTGCAGGAGTTGTTGTCACCGCAGGAGTTGTTGTCACCGCAGGTGTTGTTGTCACCGCAGGAGTTGTTGTCACCGCAGGAGTTGTTGTCACCGCAGGAGTTGTTGTCACCGCAGGAGTTGTTGTCACCGCGGGAGTTGTTGTTACGACAGGAGTTGTTGTCACCGCAGGAGTTGTTGTCACCGCAGGAGTTGTTGTCACCGCAGGAGTTGTTGTCACCGCAGGAGTTGTTGTCACCGCAGGAGTTGTTGTCACGCAGGAGTTGTTGTCACCACAGGAGTTGTTGTCACCGCAGGAGTTGTTGTCACCGCAGGAGTTGTTGTCACCGCAGGAGTTGTTGTCACCGCAGGAGTTGTTGTCACCGCAGGTGTTGTTGTCACCGCAGGTGTTGTTGTCACCGCAGGAGTTGTTGTCACCGCAGGAGTTGTTGTCACCGCAGGAGTTGTTGTCACCGCAGGAGTTGTTGTCACCGCAGGAGTTGTTGTCACCGCAGGTGTTGTTGTCACCGCAGGAGTTGTTGTCACCGCAGGAGTTGTTGTACCGCAGGAGTTGTTGTCACCGCAGGAGTTGTTGTCACCGCAGGAGTTGTTGTCACCGCAGGAGTTGTTGTCACCGCAGGAGTTGTTGTCACCGCCGGAGTTGTTGTCACCGCAGGAGTTGTTGTCACCGCAGGTGTTGTTGTCACCGCAGGAGTTGTTGTGACCGCAGGTGTTGTTGGCACCACAGGAGTTGTTGTCACTGCAGGAGTTGTTGTCACCGCAGGAGTTGTTGTCACCACAGGAGTTGTTGTCACCGCAGGAGTTGTTGTCACCGCAGGTGTTGTTGTCACCGCAGGAGTTGTTGTCACCGCAGGAGTTGTTGTCACCGCCGGAGTTGTTGTCACCGCAGGAGTTGTTGTCACCGCAGGAGTTGTTTTCACCACAGGAGTTGTTTCACCGCAGGTGTTGGCCCGCAGGTGTTGTTGTCACCGCAGGAGGTTGTCACTGCAGGAGTGGTTGTCACCGCAGGAGTTGTGTCACCGCCGAGCTGTTGTCACCGGCGAGTTGTTGTCACCGCGAGTTGTTGTCACCAGCCAGTTGTCACCGAAGGAGTTGTTGTCACACAGGAGTTGTTGTCACGAAGTCTGGTGTTGTTGTCACCGCAGGAGTTGTTGTCACCGCAGGAGTTGTTGTCACCGCCGGAGTTGTTGTCACCGCAGGAGTTGTTGTCACCGCAGGAGTTGTTGTCACCGCCGGAGTTGTTGTCACCGCAGGAGTTGTTGTCACCGCAGGAGTTGTTGTCACCGCAGGTGTTGTTGTCAGAGGAGTTGTTGTCACCGCAGAGTTGTTGTCACCGCAGGTGTTGTTGTCACCGAGGAGTTGTTGTCACCACCGGAGTTGTTGTCACCGCAGGAGTTGTTGTCACCGCAGGAGTTGTTTTCACCTCAGGTGTTGTTTTCACCACAGGTGTTGTTGTCACCGCAGGTGTTGTTGTCACCGCAGGAGTTGTTGTCACCGGCGGGTGGAGGTGGTTGTCACCGCAGGAGTTGTTGTCACCGCCGGAGTTGTTGTCACCGCCGGAGTTGTTGTCACCGAAGGAGTTGTTGTATCCGAAGGAGTTGTTGTCACCGCAGGAGTTGTTGTTACGACAGGAGTTGTTGTCACCACAGGTGTTGTTGTCGCCGCAGGTGTTGTTGTCACCGCAGGAGTTGTTGTCACCGCAGGAGTTGTTGTCACCGCAGGAGTTGTTGTCACCGCCGGAGTTGTTGTCACCGCCGGAGTTGTTGTCACCGCAGGTGTTGTTGTCACCGCAGGAGTTGTTGTCACCACCGGAGTTGTTGTCACCGCAGGTGTTGTTGTCACCGCAGGAGTTGTTGTCACCACCGGAGTTGTTGTCACCGCAGGTGTTGTTGTCACCGCAGGAGTTGTTGTCACCGCAGGAGTTGTTGTCACTGCAGGAGTGGTTGTCACCGCAGGAGTTGTTGTCACCGCAGGAGTTGTTGTCACCGCAGGAGTTGTGGTTACGGCAGGAGTTGTTGTCACCGCAGGAGTTGTGGTTACGGCAGGAGTTGTTGTCACCGCAGGAGTTGTTGTCACCGCCGGAGTTGTTGTCACCGCAGGAGTTGTGGTTACGGCAGGAGTTGTTGTCACCGCAGGAGTTGTTGTCACCGCCGGAGTTGTTGTCACCGCAGGAGTTGTTGTCACCGCAGGAGTTGTTGTCACCGCAGGAGTTGTTGTCACCGCAGGTGTTGTTGTCACCGCAGGAGTTGTTGTGACCGCAGGTATTGTTGGCACCACAGGATTTGTTGTCACTGCAGGTATTGTTGTCACTACAGGAGTTGTTGTCACCACAGGTGTTATTGTCACCGCAGGAGTTGTTGTCACCGCAGGAGATGTTGTCACCGCCGGAATTGTTGTCACCACTGGGGTTGTTGTCACCGCAGGTGTTGTTGTCACCGCAGGAGTTGTTGTCACCACCGGAGTTGTTGTCACCGCAGGTGTTGTTGTCACCGCAGGAGTTGTTGTCACCACCGGAGTTGTTGTCACCGCAGGAGTTGTTGTCACCGCAGGAGTTGTTGTCACCTCAGGAGTTGTTGTCACCACAGGTGTTGTTGTCACCGCAGGTGTTGTTGTCACCGCAGGAGTTGTTGTCACCGCAGGTGTTGTTGTCACCGCAGGAGTTGTTGTCACCGCAGGTGTTGTTGTCACCGCCGGAGTTGTTGTCACCGCAGGAGTTGTTGTCACCGCAGGAGTTGTTGTCACCGCCGGAGTTGTTGTCACCGCAGGAGTTGTTGTCACCGCAGGTGTTGTTGTCACCGCAGGAGTTGTTGTCACCGCAGGTGTTGTTGTCACCGCAGGAGTTGTTGTCACCGCAGGTGTTGTTGTCACCGCCGGAGTTGTTGTCACCGCAGGAGTTGTTGTCACCGCAGGTGTTGTTGTCACCGCAGGAGTTGTTGTGACCGCAGGTATTGTTGGCACCACAGGATTTGTTGTCACTGCAGGTATTGTTGTCACTGCAGGTATTGTTGTCACCACAGGAGTTGTTTTCACCTCAGGTGTTGTTTTCACCACAGGTGTTGTTGTCACCGCAGGTGTTGTTGTCACCGCAGGAGTTGTTGTCACTGCAGGAGTGGTTGTCACCGCAGGAGTTGTTGTCACCGCCGGAGTTGTTGTCACCGCCGGAGTTGTTGTCACCGAAGGAGTTGTTGTCACCGCCGGAGTTGTTGTCACCGAAGGAGTTGTTGTCACCGCAGGAGTTATTGTTACGACAGGAGTTGTTGTCACCACAGGTGTTGTTGTCGCCGCAGGAGTTGTTGTGACCGCAGGTATTGTTGGCACCACAGGATTTGTTGTCACTGCAGGTATTGTTGTCACCACAGGAGTTGTTGTCACCACAGGTGTTATTGTCACCGCAGGAGTTGTTGTCACCGCAGGAGATGTTGTCACCGCAGGAGTTGTTGTCACCGCAGGAGTTGTTGTCACCGCAGGAGTTGTTGTCACCGCAGGTGTTGTTGTCACCGCAGGAGTTGTTGTCACCGCCGGAGTTGTTGTCACCGCAGGAGTTGTTGTCACCGCAGGTGTTGTTGTCACCGCAGGAGTTGTTGTCACCGCAGGTGTTGTTGTCACCGCAGGAGTTGTTGTCACCGCAGGTGTTGTTGTCACCGCCGGAGTTGTTGTCACCGCAGGAGTTGTTGTCACCGCAGGTGTTGTTGTCACCGCAGGAGTTGTTGTGACCGCAGGTCTTGTTGGCACCACAGGATTTGTTGTCACTGCAGGTATTGTTGTCACCACAGGAGTTGTTGTCACCACAGGTGTTATTGTCACCGCAGGAGTTGTTGTCACCGCAGGAGATGTTGTCACCGCCGGAATTGTTGTCACCACTGGAGTTGTTGTCACCGCAGGTGTTGTTGTCACCGCAGGAGTTGTTGTCACCACCGGAGTTGTTGTCACCGCAAGAGTTGTTGTCACCGCAGGAGTTGTTGTCAACGCAGGAGTTGTCACCGCAGGAGTTGTTTTCACCACAGGTGTTGTTGTCACCGCAGGTGTTGTTGTCACCGCCGGTGCTGTTGTCACCGAAGGAGTTGTTGTCACCACAGGAATTGTTGTCACCACAGGAGTTGTTGTGACCGCAGGTGTTGTTGGCACCACAGGAGTTGTTGTCACTGCAGGAGTTGTTGTCACCACAGGAGTTGTTGTCACCGCAGGAGTTGTTGTCACCGCAGGAGTTGTTGTCACCGCAGGAGTTGTTGTCACCGCAGGAGTTGTTTTCACCTCAGGTGTTGTTTTCACCACAGGTGTTGTTGTCACCGCAGGTGTTGTTGTCACCGCAGGAGTTGTTGTCACTGCAGGAGTGGTTGTCACCGCAGGAGTTGTTGTCACCGCCGGAGTTGTTGTCACCGCCGGAGTTGTTGTCACCGAAGGAGTTGTTGTCACCGCCGGAGTTGTTGTCACCGAAGGGGTTGTTGTCACCGCAGGAGTTGTTGTTACGACAGGAGTTGTTGTCACCACAGGTGTTGTTGTCGCCGCAGGTGTTGTTGTCACCGCAGGAGTTGTTTTCACCGCAGGAGTTGTTGTCACCGCAGGAGTTGTTGTCGCCGCAGGTGTTGTTGTCACCGCAGGAGTTGTTGTCACCGCCGGAGTTGTTGTCACCGCAGGAGTTGTTGTCACCGCAGGTGTTGTTGTCACCGCCGGAGTTGTTGTCACCGCAGGAGTTGTTGTCACCGCAGGTGTTGTTGTCACCGCAGGAGTTGTTGTCACCGCAGGTGTTGTTGTCACCGCAGGAGTTGTTGTCACCGCAGGTGTTGTTGTCACCACCGGAGTTGTTGTCACCGCAGGTGTTGTTGTCACCGCAGGAGTTGTTGTCACCACCGGAGTTGTTGTCACCGCAGGTGTTGTTGTCACCGCAGGAGTTGTTGTCACCGCAGGAGTTGTTGTCACTGCAGGAGTGGTTGTCACCGGGTTGTTGTGGGGTTGTTGTGGGTTGTTGTGGTTGTTGGGGTTGTTGTGGGGTTGTTGTGGGGTTGTTGTTGGGGTTGTTGTGGTGTGGGGTGTTGTGTGGTGTTTGCGGAGTTGTTGTCACCGAGGAGTTGTTGTCACCGCGGAGTTGTTGTCACCGCAGGAGTTGTTGTCACCGCAGGTGTTGTTGTCACCGCAGGAGTTGTTGTCACCGCAGGTGTTGTTGTCACCGCAGGAGTTGTTGTCACCGCAGGTGTTGTTGTCACCGCAGGAGTTGTTGTCACCGCCGGAGTTGTTGTCACCGCAGGAGTTGTTGTCACCGCAGGAGTTGTTGTCACTGCAGGAGTGGTTGTCACCGCAGGAGTTGTTGTCACCGCAGGAGTTGTTGTCACCGCAGGAGTTGTGGTTACGGCAGGAGTTGTTGTCACCGCAGGAGTTGTTGTCACCGCCGGAGTTGTTGTCACCGCAGGAGTTGTGGTTACGGCAGGAGTTGTTGTCACCGCAGGAGTTGTTGTCACCGCCGGAGTTGTTGTCACCGCAGGAGTTGTTGTCACCGCAGGAGTTGTTGTCACCGCAGGAGTTGTTGTCACCGCAGGTGTTGTTGTCACCGCAGGAGTTGTTGTGACCGCAGGTATTGTTGGCACCACAGGATTTGTTGTCACTGCAGGTATTGTTGTCACTACAGGAGTTGTTGTCACCACAGGTGTTATTGTCACCGCAGGAGTTGTTGTCACCGCAGGAGATGTTGTCACCGCCGGAATTGTTGTCACCACTGGAGTTGTTGTCACCGCAGGTGTTGTTGTCACCGCAGGAGTTGTTGTCACCACCGGAGTTGTTGTCACCGCAAGAGTTGTTGTCACCGCAGGAGTTGTTGTCAACGCAGGAGTTGTCACCGCAGGAGTTGTTTTCACCACAGGTGTTGTTGTCACCGCAGGTGTTGTTGTCACCGCCGGAGCTGTTGTCACCGAAGGAGTTGTTGTCACCGCAGGAGTTGTTGTCACCGCAGGAGTGGTTGTCACCGCAGGAGTTGTTGTCACCGCCGGAGTTGTTGTCACCGCCGGAGTTGTTGTCACCGAAGGAGTTGTTGTCACCGCCGGAGTTGTTGTCACCGAAGGAGTTGTTGTCACCGCAGGAGTTGTTGTTACGACAGGAGTTGTTGTCACCACAGGTGTTGTTGTCACCGCAGGTGTTGTTGTCACCGCAGGAGTTGTTGTCACCGCAGGTGTTGTTGTCACCGCAGGAGTTGTTGTCACCGCAGGAGTTGTTGTCACCGCCGGAGTTGTTGTCACCGCAGGAGTTGTTGTCACCGCAGGAGTTGTTGTCACCGCCGGAGTTGTTGTCACCGCAGGAGTTGTTGTCACCGCAGGTGTTGTTGTCACCGCAGGAGTTGTTGTGACCGCAGGTATTGTTGGCACCACAGGATTTGTTGTCACTGCAGGTGTTGTTGTCACCGCAGGAGTTGTTTTCACCACAGGTGTTGTTGTCACCGCAGGTGTTGTTGTCACCGCCGGAGCTGTTGTCACCGAAGGAGTTGTTGTCACCGCAGGAGTTGTTGTCACCGCAGGAGTTGTTGTCACCGCAGGAGTTGTTGTCACCGAGTTGTTGTCAACTGAGCTGTTGTCACCATGAGAGTTGTCACCGCCTGAGTTGTTGTCACCGAAGGAGTTGTTGTCACCCCAAGAGGGAGTTATTGTTACGACAGGAGTTGTTGTCACCACAGGTGTTGTTGTCGCCGCAGGAGTTGTTGTAGACCGCAGGTATTGTTGGCACCACAGGATTTATTGTCACTGGCAGATTGCTTGTCACCAACAGAGCATGTTTGTCTGTCAGGTATATTATCACCAAGATATTAAGGTCACCCAGGAGATGGCTGTCAACCATTTGTCACCCGAGAGTTGTTGCCACCACTCGGAGTTGTTGTCACCGCAGGAGCTGGTTGCCCACCAAGAGGGTGTGTTGCTGTCACCGTGAGAGTTGTTGGTCACCCGCAGGTGGTTGCTGGTTCACCTGAGAGTGTTGTCACCGCAGGTGTTGTTGTCACCGCCTCGGAGTTGTTGTCACCGCAGGAGTTGTTGTCACCGCAGGTGTTGTTGTCACCGCAGGAGTTGTTGTGACCTGAGGTATTGTTGGCACCACAGATTGTTGTCACCAGGTATTGTTGTCACCAGGAGTTGTTGTCACCAGGTGTTATTTGTCCCACAGGAGTTGTTGTCCCGCAGATGGTTGTCACCGCCGAACTGTTGTCACTCACTGGAGTTGTTGTCACCGCAGGTGTTGTTGTCACCGCAGGAGTTGTTGTCACCACCTGAGCACCGCAAGAGTTGTTGTCAACGCAGGAGTTGTTGTCAACGCGGGAGTTGTCACCCAGGAGTTGTTTTCAATACAGGTGTTGTTGTCACCGCAGGTGTTGTTGTCACCGCCGGAGCTGTTGTCACCGAAGGAGTTGTTGTCACCACAGGAATTGTTGTCACCACAGGAGTTGTTGTGACCGCAGGTGTTGTTGGCACCACAGGAGTTGTTGTCACTGCAGGAGTTGTTGTCACTGCAGGAGTTGTTGTCACCACAGGAGTTGTTGTCACCGCAGGAGTTGTTGTCACCGCAGGTGTTGTTGTCACCACAGGAGTTGTTGTCACCGCAGGAGTTGTTGTCACCGCCGGAGTTGTTGTCACCGCAGGAGTTGTTGTCACCGCAGGAGTTGTTTTCACCTCAGGTGTTGTTTTCACCACAGGTGTTGTTGTCACCGCAGGTGTTGTTGTCACCGCAGGAGTTGTTGTCACTGCAGGAGTGGTTGTCACCGCAGGAGTTGTTGTCACCGCCGGAGTTGTTGTCACCGCCGGAGTTGTTGTCACCGAAGGAGTTGTTGTCACCGCCGGAGTTGTTGTCACCGAAGGAGTTGTTGTCACCGCAGGAGTTGTTGTTACGACAGGAGTTGTTGTCACCACAGGTGTTGTTGTCGCCGCAGGTGTTGTTGTCACCGCAGGAGTTGTTTTCACCGCAGGAGTTGTTGTCACCGCAGGAGTTGTTGTCACCGCAGGTGTTGTTGTCACCGCAGGAGTTGTTGTCACCGCCGGAGTTGTTGTCACCGCCGGAGTTGTTGTCACCGCAGGTGTTGTTGTCACCGCAGGAGTTGTTGTCACCGCCGGAGTTGTTGTCACCGCAGGAGTTGTTGTCACCGCAGGTGTTGTTGTCACCGCAGGAGTTGTTGTCACCGCAGGTGTTGTTGTCACCGCAGGAGTTGTTGTCACCGCAGGTGTTGTTGTCACCGCAGGAGTTGTTGTCACCACCGGAGTTGTTGTCACCGCAGGTGTTGTTGTCACCGCAGGAGTTGTTGTCACCGCCGGAGTTGTTGTCACCGCAGGAGTTGTTGTCACCGCAGGAGTTGTTGTCACCGCAGGAGTTGTTGTCACCGCAGGAGTTGTTGTCACCGCAGGAGTTGTTGTCACCGCAGGAGTTGTTGTCACCACCGGAGTTGTTGTCACCGCAGGTGTTGTTGTCACCGCAGGAGTTGTTGTCACCACCGGAGTTGTTGTCACCGAAGGAGTTGTTGTCACCGCAGGAGTTGTTGTCACCGCCGGAGTTGTTGTCACCGAAGGAGTTGTTGTCACCGCAGGAGTTGTTGTTACGACAGGAGTTGTTGTCACCACAGGTGTTGTTGTCACCGCAGGAGTTGTTGTCACCAACGGAGTTGTTGTCACCGCAGGTGTTGTTGTCACCGCAGGAGTTGTTGTCACCACCGGAGTTGTTGTCACCGCAGGTGTTGTTGTCACCGCAGGAGTTGTTGTCACAGCAGGAGTGGTTGTCACCGCAGGAGTTGTTGTCACCGCAGGAGTTGTTGTCACCGCAGGAGATGTTGTCACCGCCGGAATTGTTGTCACCACTGGAGTTGTTGTCACCGCAGGTGTTGTTGTCACCGCAGGAGTTGTTGTCACCACCGGAGTTGTTGTCACCGCAAGAGTTGTTGTCACCGCAGGAGTTGTTGTCAACGCAGGAGTTGTCACCGCAGGAGTTGTTTTCACCACAGGTGTTGTTGTCACCGCAGGTGTTGTTGTCACCGCCGGAGCTGTTGTCACCGAAGGAGTTGTTGTCACCGCAGGAGTTGTTGTCACCGCAGGAGTGGTTGTCACCGCAGGAGTTGTTGTCACCGCCGGAGTTGTTGTCACCGCCGGAGTTGTTGTCACCGAAGGAGTTGTTGTCACCGCCGGAGTTGTTGTCACCGAAGGAGTTGTTGTCACCGCAGGAGTTGTTGTCACCACAGGAGTTGTTGTCACCGCAGGTGTTGTTGTCACCGCAGGAGTTGTTGTCACCGCAGGTGTTGTTGTCACCGCAGGAGTTGTTGTCACCGCAGGTGTTGTTGTCACCGCAGGAGTTGTTGTCACCGCCGGAGTTGTTGTCACCGCAGGAGTTGTTGTCACCGCAGGTGTTGTTGTCACCGCAGGAGTTGTTGTGACCGCAGGTATTGTTGGCACCACAGGATTTGTTGTCACTGCAGGTATTGTTGTCACTGCAGGTATTGTTGTCACCACAGGAGTTGTTTTCACCTCAGGTGTTGTTTTCACCACAGGTGTTGTTGTCACCGCAGGTGTTGTTGTCACCGCAGGAGTTGTTGTCACTGCAGGAGTGGTTGTCACCGCAGGAGTTGTTGTCACCGCCGGAGTTGTTGTCACCGCCGGAGTTGTTGTCACCGCAGGAGTTGTTGTCACCGCCGGAGTTGTTGTCACCGAAGGAGTTGTTGTCACCGCAGGAGTTGTTGTCACGACAGGAGTTGTTGTCACCACAGGAGTTGTTGTCACCACAGGAGTTGTTGTGACCGCAGGTGTTGTTGGCACCACAGGAGTTGTTGTCACTGCAGGAGTTGTTGTCACCACAGGAGTTGTTGTCACCACAGGTGTTGTTGTCACCGCAGGAGTTGTTGTCACCAAGGAGTTGTTGTCACCGCAGGAGTTGTTGTCACCCAGAGTTGTTGTCACCAGGAGTTGTTGTCACCAGGTGTTGTTGTCACCAGAGTTGTTGTCACCGCCGAGTTGTTGTCACCTCAGAGTTGTTGTCACCGCAGGTGTTGTTGTCACCCAGGAGTTGTTGTCAGGAGTTGTTGTCACCCAGGAGTTGTTGTCACCGCAGGTTGTTGTCACCGCCGGATTGTTGTCACCGCGAGTTGTTGTCACCGCAGGTGTTGTCACCGAGGAGTTGTTGTAGCAGGTATCACCACAATTTGCACTTGTTTGTCACTGCAGGTATTGTTGTCACCACAGGAGTTGTTGTCACCACAGGTGTTATTGTCACCGCAGGAGTTGTTGTCACCGCAGGAGATGTTGTCACCGCCGGAATTGTTGTCACCACTGGAGTTGTTGTCACCGCAGGTGTTGTTGTCACCGCAGGAGTTGTTGTCACCACCGGAGTTGTTGTCACCGCAAGAGTTGTTGTCACCGCAGGAGTTGTTGTCAACGCAGGAGTTGTCACCGCAGGAGTTGTTTTCACCACAGGTGTTGTTGTCACCGCAGGTGTTGTTGTCACCGCCGGAGCTGTTGTCACCGAAGGAGTTGTTGTCACCGCAGGAGTTGTTGTCACCACAGGAATTGTTGTCACCACAAGAGTTGTTGTGACCGCAGGTGTTGTTGGCACCACAGGAGTTGTTGTCACTGCAGGAGTTGTTGTCACCACAGGAGTTGTTGTCACCGCAGGAGTTGTTGTCACCGCAGGTGTTGTTGTCACCACAGGAGTTGTTGTCACCGCAGGAGTTGTTGTCACCGCCGGAGTTGTTGTCACCGCAGGAGTTGTTGTCACCGCAGGAGTTGTTTTCACCTCAGGTGTTGTTTTCACCACAGGTGTTGTTGTCACCGCAGGTGTTGTTGTCACCGCAGGAGTTGTTGTCACTGCAGGAGTGGTTGTCACCGCAGGAGTTGTTGTCACCGCCGGAGTTGTTGTCACCGCCGGAATTGTTGTCACCGAAGGAGTTGTTGTCACCGCCGGAGTTGTTGTCACCGAAGGAGTTGTTGTCACCGCAGGAGTTGTTGTTACGACAGGAGTTGTTGTCACCACAGGTGTTGTTGTCGCCGCAGGTGTTGTTGTCACCGCCGGAGTTGTTGTCACCGCAGGAGTTGTTGTCACCGCAGGTGTTGTTGTCACCGCAGGAGTTGTTGTCACCGCAGGTGTTGTTGTCACCGCAGGAGTTGTTGTCACCGCCGGAGTTGTTGTCACCGCAGGAGTTGTTGTCACCGCAGGTGTTGTTGTCACCGCAGGAGTTGTTGTGACCGCAGGTGTTGTTGGCACCACAGGAGTTGTTGTCACTGCAGGTATTGTTGTCACCACAGGAGTTGTTGTCACCACAGGTGTTATTGTCACCGCAGGAGTTGTTGTCACCGCAGGAGATGTTGTCACCGCAGGAGTTGTTGTCACCGCCGGAGTTGTTGTCACTGCAGGAGTGGTTGTCACCGCAGGAGTTGTTGTCACCGCCGGAGTTGTTGTCACCGCAGGAGTTGTTGTCACCACAGGTGTTGTTGTCACCGCAGGAGTTGTTGTCACCACCGGAGTTGTTGTCACCGAAGGAGTTGTTGTCACCGCCGGAGTTGTTGTCACCGCCGGAGTTGTTGTCACCGAAGGAGTTGTTGTCACCGCAGGAGTTGTTGTTACGACAGGAGTTGTTGTCACCACAGGTGTTGTTGTCACCGCAGGAGTTGTAGTCACCAACGGAGTTGTTGTCACCGCAGGTGTTGTTGTCACCGCAGGAGTTGTTGTCACCACCGGAGTTGTTGTCACCGCAGGTGTTGTTGTCACCGCAGGAGTTGTTGTCACAGCAGGAGTGGTTGTCACCGCAGGAGTTGTTGTCACCGCAGGAGTTGTTGTCACCGCAGGAGTTGTGGTTACGGCAGGAGTTGTTGTCACCACAGGTGTTGTTGTCACCGCAGGAGTTGTTGTCACCAACGGAGTTGTTGTCACCACAGGAGTAGTTGTCACCGCAGGAGTTGTTTTGACCGCAGGAGTTGTTGTCACCGCAGTTGTTGTTGTCACCGCAGGTGTTGTTGTCACCGCAGGTGTTGTTGTGACCGCAGGAGTTGTTGTCACCGCAGTTGTTGTTGTCACCGCAGGTGTTGTTGTCACCGCAGGAGTTGTTGTCACCGCAGGAGTTGTTGTCACCGCCGGAGTTGTCGTCACAGCAGGAGTTGTTGTCACTGCAGGACTTGTCGTCACAGCAGGTGTTGTTGTCACTGCCGGAGTTGTTTTCACCACAGGAGTTGTTTTGACCGCCGGAGTTGTTGTAGCCGTGATAGTTGTTGCTTGTGCTGTTGTATTTGCCATTAATATGACTTTTTATAGGAAACACTGGATGAGATGTCGGCAAGAACTTCACCGTAATTATATTTTTTGTTGTTCACTGGAACTTTTAACTTTATTTTATGAAGAACCTTCAAAAGCGTTTGATTTAACATCAAACAACTTACCTGTCAGAATCAGGACAATCGATACTATCTTTCCGACATCCATCTCGTTATTTTCTGAATCTGTGAAATTAAACAATGCAGAAACTTTCTCAGAGACACATTATGTGAAAACCTTTTGCGCTACATTCATTGTGTTTTAAATAGATAAAACAATATCTTTAGCAATCAACTTTTTTCTGTATCTATCTTTCCCTTTGTGTCTAACTTTTAACAGATGATAATTAACTGGATCATCAGCAGTTTCATAAATTCAAGTTAAAAGAAAAATATTTTTGGGAGAAGGCCCAGTTCCCTTGACTAGACCTAATTTCAGCCGCAATGTAAATCAATGTAATACAGTGGCAAAAATAAACTGTCTTCTTTTGTGTTTTCAGAATGAAATGCTAAAACTGAACCCAGTCGGAAAAACATCTTCCTGATCCTTCACATCTCACTGAGAAATTTCTTCTCATATTCCAGCTTTAATTTCTCATGTCTATTTTTCATGAAAATCTTATCCACGTTAGAGATAATGTAATATACATGAGTACTTGCAGTACCTCAAAAAGCAGAGTACTTGAACAGGCAGGTGCAACCATCTCTACTGTTCACAAGCAACAATCAACCATGCTGAAATGTCTTAAAGCAAAGCACTGAACATCTATTAGAGCCTCTATTTTACTATCTGACCCTGACCTCAAAAATCATGATCTAGATTGCATCTTTTTGTGACACGGAGTTTTACCCCTACTCAGTCAATGAGAACAAGTCATTCGCCCTATGTTAAACACTTCGTAACCGATATACACCTTTCATCTCGTAACATGTTGTTTGTGGACATCCGTCGGCACAGAATATTTGGTTCACTGTAAACGTGCTCTTGATCACTGTATAGTTTTATCACGTTCCAGAAAGCGGTATTTTTGTACGAGAGCTGAATACTCATTGCCTATAACAAGGGGATTTGTTTGAAGAGAAGTCTCTATTATTTATTTGTGAATAAGGGCAGCTTGTTATGTCAAATGACTCAAAACATGCTGAATTCTGTGTTTTTTACTACAAGGATGCTGCTACAGGCCTAATTTTATAAATGTTCTTGTTGGTTCTCTTTGCAGTTCTTGGGAATGTAAAACTGGAACTAAATGCATCTTTTTTATTATTAATATTCATAAGCTGTTTATAAAATAGAAAATAGTCACTATTTTTCACAGTGAGAAAGAATAAATCATGTATTGAAACATTTTGATGCATCAAGATGAATCGATAATTGTTTAATCATCAAATCTTAGCCCTCTTAATCGGAATCGAAGCTTCATGTTTCTAGAGATTCCCACCCCAACAAATAAGTATTGATTTCTGGTGACGTGGAGCATGAAAAAATATAAGAATAAAATTGTATAAGCAATAAAACTATTTTTTTCAGTACTTCTCAGCTCCGACCGATTGTCGAACCTCGGATTCAAGAGGAGCAGTGCGGATTCCGTCCCGGTCGTGGAACAGTGGACCAGCTCTTTACCCTCGCAAGACTACTGGAGGGGCTCTGGGAGTTTGCCCAACCAGTCTACATGTGTTTTGTGGACTTGGAGAAGGCCTTCGACCGGGTCCCTCGGGGGTTTTTGTGGGGGGTGCTGCGGAGTATGGGGTGCCGGACCCGTTACAACGGGCCATCCGATCTCTGTACGACTGCAGTAGGAGCTGTGTTCGTATTCTCGGCAATAAGTCAGACGCGTTCCCGGTGGGTGTTGGCCTCCGCCAGGGCTACCCTTTATCACCGGTCCTGTTCGTGACTTTCGTGGACAGGATATCTAGGCGTAGCCGGGGGGAGGAGAACGTCGGGTTCGGGGTCTCGGGATCGCCTCTCTGCTGTTCAAAGATGATGTGGTCCTGTTGGCCTCTTCGGACCATGACCTCCAGCATTCACTGGGACGATTTGCAGCCGAGTGTGACGCGGCGGGGATGAGGATAAGCACATCCAAATCCGAGGCCATGGTGCTCTGCCGGAAACCGGTGGATTGCTCCCTCCGGGTGGGGACGCAGTGCCTGCCGCAGGCGAAGGAGTTCAAGTATCTCGGGGTCTTGTTCACGAGTGAGGGTAAGATGGAGCGGGAGATCGACCGGCGGATCGGTGCGGCTGCAGCAGTAAAACAGGCGCTGCACCGGACCGTCTTGGTGAAGAGGGAGCTGAGCCGGAAGGCAAAGCTCTCCATTTACTGGGCGGTCTACGTTCCGACCCTCACCTATGGTCACGAACTCTGGGTCGTGACCGAAAGAACGAGGTCTCGGATACAAGCGGCCGAAATGAGTTTCCTCCATAGGGTGGCCGGGCTCAGCCTTAGAGATAGGGTAAGGAGCTCGGACATCCGGAGGGAACTTGGAGTTGAGGCGCTACTCCTTCGTATCGAAAGGAGTCAGCTGAGGTGGTTCGGGCATCTGATAAGGATGCCTCCTGGACGCCTCCCGTTAGAGGTTTTCCAGGCACGCCCAACTGGTAGGAGGCCCCGGGGAAGACCCAGGACACGCTGGAGGGATTATATCTCCCAGCTGGCCTGGGATCGCCTCGGGATCCCCCAGAACGAGCTGGAACGTGTTGCGGGTGAGAGGGAAGCCTGGGTCGGCCTGCTAGGCCTGCTGCCCCCGCGACCCGACCCCGGATAAGCGGAGGATAATGGATGGATGGATGGACTTCTCAGCTCTAAAAAAAATATTTGTAGTAATATGATTAATTAAATTAATGCAAACTTGATCTGGATACACAGCATAAAATGGATTGGTAGATGAACCAATGTAAAATGTATTTATTTAAGTTTATTGAAGCTTTTGCTTAAATTGACACTTGCCCAATATTGGTCAATCAGCTTCCTACCTGCTGTGGGTAACGCTAGTACAGTGTTTGCTCCAGGTGTCAAGGTGATGACAAAAACGTCACAAAACAAGATTAAATTCCCTCCTGAACGCACAATCAACTCTCACAACAATCCCCCTTTCAGTTTGTATGGACCTATGTCCTGACAGTATTATGAATATATTTAAGAATGTACTTACCCAAGATGATAAGATATAAGATGAAAAGTTATTATATCCTATTCTCTTTCTGCTTTCAATGTTTTAAACTATTTCAGAGTCCAGTTCACATCTGTCTTATTGCAAACCTTTCCCCTTATGTGACAGTTTACATCTATGAAGGCCTTTATATTGAAACGGAGTAAAGGCTAATGACATAAATCATAGATTCTTCTTTCTTTCAGCATTCAATCTGTCAGTTCATTGGCTCAATATCAGGGCATACTCCCTTCTTTTGTGTTAATTGCTGGTGCATTCCACCTCTGTGAATGTTGAAAGAAGTTCTACCAGTATGACAGTAAAACAAATATATAAATAAAGATACTAGTCATGCTGCAAAGGAGAAGGAAAAAATAAACACATTGAAACATTCTGAACGAATTTTGTATTTGATAGTAAATATGTGAATAGATGATAAAATACAATACTATATATATATATTGACACATTACAAGAAAAGCATCTCATCTTTATTTCCTCATATTCTTCGAAGCAAGTGTCAATTTTGTGTATGTTCCAGACTTAAATCACTTGTATTAATTAATTATAAATATGTACTTTTTTCAACCTTTAATGTCAATAGAAAAAAAATTGCAGCATATTGTTTTAATAAAAACAAGTAAACTGCAGTTGATTATACAGGTTGTTCAACTCTCGCAACAATCCCCCTTTCTGTTTTTAACGATTTCAGTGTCTTTTAATTCGGTCCAGGTCACATCTGTCATATTGCAAACCTTTCACCTTAGGTGACACATCAATACATGCCTTTCGATTGAAATGGCATAAAGGCTAATGACATGATTCATACATGCTATTTTTTTTAAAGAAAGATAGCGATGAACAAAACCTAATGACAAGACACAGAATGCTTTCAGTTTCTTGGCTCAGTATAATGGTACACTCCCTTCCTTCTTTTGTCCTGCATTATTTGCATACCACCTGCGGGAATGTCGAAAGAAGTTCCACCAGTGTGAAACTAAGTTATGACAAACAAATAAATATAAATCTCTAGTGCGCCATAATGGAGTGGGAAGAAATGCAAGAAATACAAGAGAATTTCATATTGTTGATTTATCAAAATTTGACACTGGCAATGGAAGTTAAAGCTGAACATGGTTGTTAGGTTAAAGTCCAGGTTTTTCTGGTTTATGTTTATGTCTTGAAATTATTATGAGGATGCATTCCTTTTAGTTTCATTGACGTATTTGGCTCCGTAGTCTGTCCCTGTGTTGTTTTTGCTTTGCACTACCTCATGATCACCTGTCAATAGTGTTGACAATCCTGTGACTCACATGTTGATTCATGGCAGAACTCTGTCTTGTATTTCCAAAACCGCACAATAAGAATTCTACTGAACATAAAAAAAACTATGATGAGACACATAAAGGTTCAAATATTGGGCAATAAAGAGTTTTACTGAGTTTTACACTGCATATCTTTTCAAAACAACAATAACGTGCAAAATGTGCAAAATCAAACCAAATGAGTGCAGACAGTGTGAGCCATCAAGTTGTATCAGTATTAGTGGTTGCAGTGAGCCTGCTTTCCACTACAAATCTTTTTAAAACGGGGTGTCAGACTTGACGGCCACTCTAAATCCAGGCTCAAATCTGTACTTTGTTTGGAGAGAGGCAATAGCAGAGAAGCCGATCTCACAGAGGTAGGATGTGGCGAAGGAAAGCAGAACGCCCGTGTGAGTCGCCAAGGATCTTGGCCGTCAACGGCGTTACGTAAACTTTTACACGAAAGTACAGGCTTTCGCCACGTATTTATTAATGAGTGCTGTTTTCACACCAAAAGCGTGAGAAGATTACATACAAAGTTAATGCACAGACGTGAATGGATGCGAATAACGCAAATTTTCGCTGGGTGGCGCGAGCGGCTCCGCCCGTCATCACTGACGTCATGCCGCCGTTGAATCAGAAACCTATGGAGGAGAAGTTGATAGTCTGGAAGCGGCAGTCATCCTGATCCTGGAGAAGTTGTGTGCGGCTACGCATGATATTATATAATATTATGAACCCAGACACGAGGGTGTTTGATGTTCCGACGTTTGATGTTCTTCCACAACATGTATAAAGCAGAAATAGTGGTTATTTCTTCCATGGTGGATGGCGGAAATTAACTATTTTCCACGGAGATAAGCCACGCCCCACGCAACTGTCTCATGCTTTTATTTTGTAACTTTTTCATAATTCATATTTTGTAACTTTATCATAATTGGTATTTTGTAACTATTTTATAATCAGTATGTTTAGACTATTTCATAATTACCATGTGTTAAAACTACCATATGCTTAAATCGTATTATGGTTACCGTGTGTAACTTATGCCACGGCAGTTAGATACAATGTATTGCGCGATTGGGGGAGATCCTTTGAAACCTGAAGCAGAACGGGCAACAGGATGACGTACTAAAAGGGCGACAACACGGGACGGTGGAAGGACCCCGCCGCAACGCGGAGACAGACGACGAGGGGTGCGTCCTAAGTCTCTTAACTGCATCCCCGTTTCCCTCACTTGCGTCTTTTCCTTGGAAACCATGCAGGGATAGAGGAAACGAGGAAATATGTTTTAAGAGACATGAGACGTCCTTTCCTCGAAAGCGTCACGTGAAGCGACGTCTGTTTCTGATGACGGAGGATCAGTTGATCACATCTGGATCAGCTGTTAGTCGCTTTAACAGCTGGAGAGACTTTTAACGGAGATCGTGTCTGAACACACGATCAGTCTCACGGACAGTTTTTAGCTCACATTCCAATAACAATCCACTTAAAGTATTAATAAAAATGATTGTATGATGTTTTCAGTTAATTTAATGGTGTTAAACTACTACTTATACTAATAAAGACACCGTTATTACCACTAACAGAGTGGAGATGTTTTCTCTCTGTAGTCTGTTACCTGTAACGGCATTGAGTATTTATACACAGTGTGTGGTATTCATACTGTGTTCTGTGTCCTGCTTATACGTGCACGGCCGATTTCTACCGGCGAAATGCGTTTGTTTTATTTATGAATTATTTGCGTCTATGTTTTGCAATTATGGCGATTATGGTTTCTCTTGAACACTGGAATTAATTTATTAGCCTCAATGTTTCAGGTTAAACTTAAATGATATAAGTCATAAAAACCCAACACCCAGAAAACAAATCAAATATATAGAGTTTAATCTGTGATCCGTCTTCACTCTGGTATGAAACTCCAGCGATCAGTCCGACCAATCAGATAACTGATGAACAGTGAGGGGGCGTGTCCAGCGTTAAAACACTTCCTGGAAGCCTGTTCTCTCGCTTCCTCGCTCATGGCTCCTCCGAGATGCCTCCTCGATCCTCACTCCTCGCTCCTCAGACAGAAATAAGAGCTTTGGGACGGCCTTCAATATGGCGGCGCAGAACAACTTCCGGTTCAGGCGAGGATCGAGGAGCGAGGAAACGACAATTAAGAGACTTGGGATGTACCCGAGGACTTCTTAGGAATATAAAAGGACGGGCAGAGGGATGTGACGGGACTTCTGGAGCGCACGGACGGGAGCGCGGATCGCTGCACCAGACGTCGGCGAGGCGTGACGCACGCACGTCGGCGCAAACCGGAAGTCATTGGGGGTCACGCGGCAGGACGGGGGAGACGAGGGCCTGCTGCGTGATCCTGTTCCACGGGACATTTTTCTTATTTTATATCATGTATTTAATGTGTAATTGTTTTCATTTTAAAGTAAATACTTTTTTACTTAAACTTCGAACCGCCATTGGGCTTTGTTTACTAGCGGATTCCTCAGTGGGGCTCGGCCTCTTTGTTGTGCGTCTCGAGCGATACATTCTTTGTAGCAAGGATGCTATTTCTCAACAAAAGCTGCGCTAAAATTCGCAACGCTTTTGGTGTGAACACAACATAAGTTTTATGTCCGTGTACTTTGTACTTTTGTAATATGTGAAGTTCTCAATAAAGTTCTTGAAATAAAAATATTCTGCATTTCCCCCTGCGCCCCACTAGAGGGGCGCGCCCCACAGTTTTAGAAACACTGGGTTAGACACAGCTTCTACTAAGGTTTGTGCAACAGCATCAGCCTGTGGGATTTCTGCAGTCGAAGCAGTTTGATTGAACTCTATCCCGACCTCTGCTTGAGTATTAGTTGTTTGTGTTATGGCCTGAGCTGGTCTGCATTATAAAAGAACATAAGTTGGTCAACCTTTTTTAACATTGAAAACTTATGCATAAAGTACTCCTGAATATGTACTGTATGACGATTAATAATAAAGTTAAAGTTGTACAGGCCTTTGACCAGAAGATGCTTTAATATGACAAATGTGAAAATATCAGTGACAGCTGCACCCGTATTGAAGTAATTAAGAATACATTTTGAAATGTATTAATTTCATGATAATGGTGGCCATTTCATTCTTCTCAAAATGACACCTGCTACATAGTTGGAACACTGTGTTTTTTTCTTCTTAACTTGTAGACAGCCATCATATCTGAGTCCTTTCCGTGACACTACACACATGCCATTGTTAAACTTTTGCATGTTGCAGGATTGTGAGCAGTATCTGAAGTCTCATGTGTAGAGTGTGTCGCGGCAAAATTGACCTTACCAGGTGTTAAGTCTTTTTAAATTCAAATGACGAATATCATAAACCCAAAACTTATCTTTAAAGTATTTATTCTTGCAAGAAGAGGCACAGTTACACAGAGCCGCAACAATTCTGTGTCAGTGGGCGCTCCAGATTGAATATCACACAGCATTTTAAAGACAGTGTACAGGGGTGGGGGCCATATTGGAACATTCTGCTTCGACATTTAGAAACAAAGGAGTACTTACAGCGTGGTGACAAGGCATTTAGATACATACGTACATGTTAACATGTGGAGCATGCAAACATAAGTGTTTATTCATACACAACAGGAAAGTAGATGGTCATGCTGCTAAGGCAGCTGCTGCATAAACCACGAGTCTCACAATGCAGGTCTTGATAGTTTGCTCAATAACGACCTATAAAACAGTTGACCTATATGAGAATATAGGTAACTATATAGGTAACTCATAAGAATTAAAAATTCCCATTACAAGTGTTAACAGGATGGGAGACAAGACAGTTCCTTGAAAAACCAACAAATGTGCCATGCTTCTCTCTAACTAAAACAATTGGTGATCCAATTCCATTTCCATTTTTAAATTCCTCTAGTTCAGGTGGCCCAATATGGTCATCCATGTATTCACTTAGTAACTTCTGTTTCCATAGAAAACAACTGGATTTGAAAAAACTTTTTACAATGGCATGTGTGCAGTGTCACGGAAAAGACTCAGAAGTGTGCGAGAGGTGCATTTAAATGAAAAATTCATATAAATGTTAAGTAAGCAGAAGAATATTTTGCTATGGTGTAAAGTAATATTTCTATGGAACAATTCCATTTGAAATCATGTCTAATTGTCATTGAATTAGCTAATTATGTAATATATTACCATTGAGACCAGAGTTGTGGGACAAGAACAAAAGTAGTGTGCTTCATAAATAATTTTTTTCATGACAAGATATTTAATTTCACTGTGTACATATTTATCAAGCATCAAATGACAAAGTTTACCTTTTATCCACAATTTCACTGCTGGTATATTCACTGCTCATAGTTGCAGAAAAACGTTGACGTGAGAGGCGTTATGAATAGACTCTGTTGATGCTGGTTTTGATGCTAGTGATTATTTTAGTTGGAGGTGATTTAAGAACAACGTGTCCCTCAGGCCGTCTGGCAGTGTTTGAATAGAAAATAATCTCATAATGTTAACTATGCAACACTCCCAGTTATCATGAACAAACCCTGATTCACTGGCACAACAACAGTTAAGACCGGTTGATCGTACAATGCTATTGTGAATTGTAATTATAGGAAATCACACGGCAGGGTTTGATTTTCTGTTAATATAAATGGTGCTTTAATTAAAGCTCCTTACACTTTCTCTTTACCCACCAAAATTGCAAAGCATCACATGAGGCAAGGCAAGGCAAGGCAAGGCAATTTTATTTGTACAGCACTTTTCAACAACAAGGCAATTCAAAGTGCTTCACATAAAACCATTAAGCATCAAAACATAATGCAAAAAAAAAGAAGATTTAAAAACAATTAAGAACATTCATTTAAACATTGAAAACAACATTAAAAACAGTTAGTAAAACATTAAAAAGCTAAAAAATAGAATAAAAGTTGCAGTGCAGTTTAAGAAATAAAATACAGTAGTGAGATGCAGAAATTGATTAAGATCCTTGAATCGGGTTCAATTAAAGGCAACAGCAAACAGAAGAGTCTTCAATCTGGATTTAATGGAGTTTAGGGTCTCCGCAGACCTGCAGCTTTCAGGGACCTTGTTCCAGATATGTGGAGCAGAAAAACTGAACGCTGCTTCTCAATGTTTAGTTCTGACTCTTGGAACAGAAAGTAGACCGGTCCCAGACGACCTAAGGGGTCGGGATGGTTCATAAGGTAGCAGCATATCAGAAATGTTTTCAGGCCCTAAACCATTCAGTGCTTTATAAACCAACAGCAGGATTTTAAAGTCAATTCTTTGTTGGACAGGAAGCCAGTGCAAAGACCTCAGAACTGGAGTGATGTGATCCACTTTCTTGGTTTTAGTGAGGACTCGAGCTGCAGCGTTCTGAATCAGCTGCAGCTTTCTCACTGACTTTTTACAGAGACCTGTAAACACACCGTTACAGTAGTCCAGTCTACTGAAGATAAAAGCGTGGACAAGTTTTTCCAAATCCTGTTGAGACATAAGTCCTCTAATCCTTGCTTTATTCTTCAGGTGATAGTAGGCTGATTTTGTAATTGTCTTGATATGGCTGTCCAGGTTGAGGTCTGAATCCATAACTACACCTAGGTTTCTGGCTTGGTTTGTGGTTTTTAACGTCAGTGATTGAAGCTGAGCACTGACTTTCAATCATTCATCCTTGCTACCAAAAACTATTACTTCTGTTTTATCTTTATTTAATTGAAGGAAATTCTGGCACATCCAGTTGTTGATTTGTTCAATGCATTTACTCAGCCCTTGTATGGGATTATAGTCCCCTGGTGATATAGTTATGTAGATTTGTGTGTCATCTGCATAATTATGATAACACACTTTGTTGTTTTCTATAATCTGAGCCAGTGGAAGCATGTAGATGTTGAACAGAAGAGGCCCCAGTATTGAACCTTGGGGAACACCACATGTCACCCTAGTCAGCTCTGATGTGTAATTAGCTACAGACACAAAGTATTCTCGGTCCTTCAAGTAGGATTCAAACCAGTTAAGTGCTGCGCCAGAGAGTCCTACCCAGACCTTTAGTCTATTTAGGAGTATGTCATGGTCGACCGTGTCGAATGCAGCACTGAGATCCAGTAATACTAAGACTGAGATTCTGCCACTGTCTGTGTTTAAGTTGATGTCGTTGAAAACCTTAACAAGAGCAGTTTCAGTACTGTGGTGCTGTCGAAAGCCGGACTGGAAAACATCAAAACAGTTATTTACGGCTAAGAAGTTGTTCAGCTGTTGAAAAACCACTTTTTCTATTATTTTACTTAAAAATGGGAGGTTTGATATTGGCCTATAATTTTTCATTATTGCGGGGTCTAAACTAGTCTTCTTTAGGAGTGGTTTAATAACTGCAGTTTTTAGGGCTTGTGGGAAAACACCTGAGAGGAGCAAGGTGTTTACAATTTGTAGAAGATCAGTCGTCATGCAGTGTGAAATATTTTTGAAAAAGTGTGTCGGTAGAATATCTAAACAGCAGGAGGATGATTTCAGATGTTGTATAATGTCTTCTAGGTTACTTTGGGTGATTGAATGAAATTGTGTCATGATATTTGAATGGATGTTATTTAAATATGGGGACAACACATGTCCTATGGTTGATGTGGAGGCACCGACTGCTTGTCTAATTTTCTGAATTTTGTCAGTAAAAAAGGAAGCAAATTGATTGCATGCCCAGGTGGATTGGAGCTCAGCAGTTACTGACACTGGAGGGTTTGTTAGCCTGTCGACGGTAGCAAATAAGGCGCGTGCATTGTTATTGTTTTTGGTTATAATGTCAGAGAAGAAGAACTGCCTTGTATTTCTAAGTTCCAAATTATAATTGCGAAGTCTCTCTTTATAGATGTCACAGTGAACCTGGAGATTAGTTTTTCGCCACCTGTGCTCAGCTTTCCGACACTCTCACTTCTCTATTCTGACCGGCGTGGCATTTCTCCAAGGAGATCTTTGCTTACCCGAGACAACCTTCACTTTAGTGGGTGCAATCGCATCAATAACATTTTTAACTTTAGAATTGAAGTTATCTACAAGCTCATTGACTGAGATGCAAGAGAGGGCTGGTGTGGAGGAGAACTTCTGAATAAATAGCTCACTGGTGTTTTCAGAGATGAAACGCTTCGTCACAACCTTGGTTTTGACATTTGTGTGCAAGGAGATTGTACTCTCAAAGAAAACACAGAAATGATCAGAGAGCGCAACATCAGTCACAGCAACCTTGGAAATGTTTAGACCTTTGGTGATGATTAGGTCCAGAGTGTGCCCCTTGTTGTGGGTGGGTCCTGTTACATGCTGAGTCAGATCATAATTATCAAGGACACCACATAGTTCTATAGACCCTCTGTCCTGGGGATTATCAACATGGATATTGAAATCGCCAACAATGGCAAAACAATCAAAATCAATACAGATTATGGACAGCAGTTCAGTAAACTCATCAAAGAAGGTTGCACAGTATTTAGTTGGTCTGTAAATGGTTAGGAATAAAGCTTGAGTGGAATTCATAGCCACATATTCAAAGGAAGTAAAATGACCAAAAGACATCTGCTTGCATTGAAAAGAATCCTTAAATAAAATAGCAACTCCACCTCCTTTCTTATGCACTCTTGTTTCACTCATGAAACTGAAGTTGTCAGGTGTTGATTCAATAAGAACAGCTGCACTGTTATCTTGGTCTAACCAAGTTTCAGTTAAAAACAAAAAATCAAGTTTGTGCCTAACAATAAAATCATTGATTAAAAATGTTTTTCCTGACAGAGACCTGATATTTAATAAAGCTAAGCTTAATGTGGTTAAAGCTCTATTTTCTTTGTACAGGCTGACGAGGAATGAATGTTAAATTTGATAGGTCTGCAGATTTACTAATGTTTCTTCGCAACCTCACCTTTCTTTTTCTATAAACTATCAGGACAGGAATTGAGAAGGCTAGCTGCACACAGAGCCCCGACTGTTCCTGGAGAGAATCAGTGGTGTCATTAGCCTTGTAGCCTGGACCCAGAAGATATCAATTGTTGTGGAGCTGTAGTGGAGGCGGGGGAGGGGCAGCGCGCTTTATCGTCACCAATTGTGTCCAAACTGGCTGAGGACTTAGATCCAGTGGCGGAGGTCGAGCTAGAGGTGGACGTCGAGGAGGGAAAAGCGGAGTGCGGCGGGGAGTGAATTTTGTTCCAGCAGTGACCAGTGACGAGAGACAATTTAAATTCTTCATATGCCACGAATATCCTAATGATAAAAATCTTGGCCTATTTCTTCACGGTTAGGTTGTGCAGCCCAAAATGAGCTAAATGTCTTCCTTCATTTAATTTAAGACCGTTGTTCCCTTTACAATATGTTCTCTGATATTGCTATGCAGTGTTATTTCATGCTATAGTATAAAGTGAAACCTGAACATGAATTTGAGAAGTATTTAGATCCAGTCCAGTGAAATCTAGAGCTAAAACTGTATTCAGACAATAGTGAGAGCGATTTAATGGTTTTACTTCCCAGCGTGACTGATTTTACTTGGTCCTGGACATCCCCACCCAGAAACGTGTTCAGATTGACAGATCTAAGCCACTGTCATAAATATGTGCAGTGAATGCAAAATAAAATTTGATATTAAGTTCATCCAAATCTGTACAAGACTTAGATTTTAACAACAACAAAGTCACTTTTCATACCAGTGATGGCAGTCATGCAATAATGCCTCTTCAAACGGTAATCAGCAATGATGCTATTGCTGGCTTGACAGTAGCCATGACAACAGCACAAGGAAGGATGCAGTGATGAGACTGATCTTGTGGCTTAGTCCACTTGAAACCTCTGTAAAGGTTGAGAAAAGAAAACAAGACATTGCTTTAACAAATATAAAAACAAATCTGTAATATCTAAAAAAAGTGGTAGTATTCAATATTGCTTACGTGTGCCATCCACAGAAATGGAGGTGGTGTCAATGGTGAAGGCTGTGATGTTGGTAGCTGCTGCCACCAAAACATTTCCAATCAGAGTGCCAGTAGGAGCAGATTGGGAAAATAACATGACTGATGTTTGGATGATTGATCCATTCCTGCAAAAGTAATTACAAAATATTATATTGTTTCATTCGTATAAATTCATGATTGCTCTTAAGATTTTATCATCATAACATTCACAAATTACCTGAATGAAATCACCGTCAAGGAGCGGAAAGAAGGAAATGCTCTTTGGTAGAAAGGTGCATGATGAGCCAAAACACCAAATCAAGTTAACCTTAGACGAAATTATAAAAAGCGGTTGGTATTTATCAATTACATTCATAACAAAAATAAAAATAAATCACTGAATTAGCCAACAATATCTTCACCGGATATATCTAGCATTACCTATGAGTTCGGTGGTGATCCAGGCCACTAGTGGAGGGTCCACCTGCATTTCCAGTAGCTTAGTTCTATGGCGTTAAAAGCACTGAAAAAGTCAAAGAACATGTCTCTCACTGGGATGCCTCTTCCAGGTGAGTCTAAGCTCCGTGCAGCAGAAAGATGATGGCGTCTTGTACTCCAAGACAGGGCTTAAATGCGAACTGCAGAGCGTCCAGTGATGGCTCGACTAATGAACGGAAATGCTTCAGGACCTGCCTCTCCAGTTACTTCATGACATGTGAACTCAAAGCCACTTGTCTGTAGTCACTGAGGGTGTTTGGTTGCTTTTTCTTGGCGTGACGGCCTCAGAGGCCTGTTGCCTTGGTCCTACTGCCTTGGTACTGTGTATATGTGCTTGTGTGTTTGTAGGGCCTTGGCTGTGTGGAGCTGAGGTGCCATCACCCTAATTGGGAACACCTGGCCAGTGTTCCTTCTGTATTTAACCCGCCTGCCCAGACGCCAGAGTGTCAGTCCATCTTCACCAACCTGTTGTTTCTTCGTTACTTTGATTTAATATAATAAATGTAAGATTGTTACTGCGAAGCCTAGTGTGAGTATCCCTCCTTTGTTGCAGCCCACGAGCTGGGCGTAACATAGGTGCTGAAGTTTCAGATGCTGTTGTCGTAGGTGCAGCTGTTATTGGTAATGCTGTTGTAGGTGTTGCAGTCGTAGGCGCTGCTGTTGTTGGTGCTGTTGTTGTTGGTGCTGTTGTTGGTGCTGCTGTTGGTGCTGTTGTTGTTGGTGCTGTTGTTGTTGGTGCTGCTGTTGTTAGTGCTGCTGTTGTTGTTGGTGCTGCAGTCGTAAACATGTTGTTGCACAATCCCTAAACGAAATCAGTCAGTTTCTTGAAACAGTATCATGGCACACTCCCTTCTTTTGTCGTGTGAAATAGGTCACCGGTGCATTCAACCTAATGTTGAACCAAGTTCCACCAGTGTGACAATACGTTATTATAAACAAACAAAATAAGATTTCTAGTGACATGGCAATGGGAATAAATGCAAGAGAAGAACTATATACAAAGAACATAATAAACAATATTGTATATGATGTCTCACAGTCCAAAGACATGCAGCTTAGGTTAATTGGAGACTCTAAATTTATGTACTTTTTTGAAAAGGTTAACATGACCAATGAAAAGAGGTTGTCCATTTCACATTATGTCAAAAACCATGCCAACTTTGATTCTTTGATACTTGTGATGGCTCCCTCTGTTGATGAATATGTGTACACTTGGGTAACAAATGTTCCCCCTCGTTAATAGCAGAACAGTGTACCAGGGATATGGCCAGAGGATATGACAAAAAGCATATGTTGAGGTTTGAGGCTTGGAGTCGTTTGTGGGATTTCTCCATCAATAAAACCGAGCTCTTTGTTCATCCTGTTGCATTTAAAGCTAAATTAATGTTCTCATGTAGTTTTTCCTTCTAAAATCTTCAATATCCATTAAATATTTTTTGGTATGAATGCAATAGAAGAACAGATGACAAATGCCTTTTTGTAATTCCTTATAAGTCACATGATTATTCAATATACAGTGTAAACCTAAATGTTTACTTAATATATATTTGTTGCAAAATTCTTAAAGAAACACACGCTTAGTTTATTATGCCAGTTCATTTATGCCTTCCCAATGTCCAAACGTGTCTCCCCATATTTCTGATATATTTATTCATGGAAACACTTGGTTTAACAATTACATTTAAAAAGAAAACCAGGATACCTTATTAAAAATATACTTTCATCAACTTGTTTTTATCGAATTAAATCTTTAATATTAAGTGATGTATATAAATAATGTAGCGAACCTTGGTAAGGAAATCTACGAGACGTTATCTTGCTTGTTTCGATTTGTTAGTGGACATTACACAGGCTCACAGCAGTCCACACCTCTAAACGTTCTCTCAAATACTGAACATAGACTAACTCTCAACAGTCTAACAGGACAACAACAGGATCCCAGCTCACTCTCTCTGCCAATCCCAGGTACGCTCACTCGTGCCCCCCACCCCCATAGGTAGCACAACACAGGCAGGTGGAGCTGTAGGGTCTCAGTTAAGCTCTGATGTCACAGGGAAATGGCTTAACTTTATATATTGGTTTACTTCACAGGTTTACTGTTCTTCCATCATACGTCAACTTATCTTTGTATTACCCGCAGGAAAAATAATCAAATAGTTTATCAGCCGTCTGAAGGAAGAGAAGTTGGAGCTGTGGATTCTCAGCTACCCCCCCTCCCCTCCCCTCCCCTACACACACACACACACACACACACACACACACACACACACAAACACACACACTTGTTCACAGCCCCATATATAAAGTTGTACACATTTCAAACTTCAAACAAACAAATCAGGTGTTTGTTATGGGAACCCATCTCTATCCCGCGCTTATGTGCCCATCCCCCCACGTGAACCACACCTTCCAGACTAAACAATCATATCATATCTTCTCACTTTCCCCCTATAAAAACCTTTATTTGTGCCTTGATCTCATTTTACTCTGTGAACACAATGAGGAGGCGACTGACGATTTTCTGTCAGAGAGGCTCTGGACGAAATTCAGCGATACATTTTCAGTGTCTATTCTTTGTATATTCACAGCAGTTATTCATGTAAACCACTAGTCTGAGACATTCTTTACAGCTTAAAAATGTGTTAAATAAAATTTGGTGATGACACTAGGGAGGGGAGAAACGAACACGACAGGAGGGTTTTAATAACAATACGTCTCTCAGCCTGTCTGGCGGTGTTTGAATAAATAAGAATCTCAGAGGCAAAATAAACATTGCACCACTCCCAGTTCTCTCTTTTTGAACAAACCTGATTTACTGACACAACAAAGGCTGAGACCAGCTGATTTGCGCCTGCGTGAAATGTAGTCACAGGAGTGACTACAACACGGCAGTGTTTGAATCTCTGTAAACATTACTAGTTTAAACAAAGGCCGAGTTGGTAATCTTCTTCGAAATGTTTTTTATATTTTTGCTAAAATTGTCATTACATCCTAACATCAATGAATCAAATGCTCTAAGAGAAAAAATATCTGGTATCTAAGGCCGCGTGTATTTCTTTCCTTGCACTCAATGCTCATCACTGGAGTCTTCTGCAAGCTGCTAGCTTGACAGCTGAGAGTACTAACAATGACCATGTTTGTTGTTGACGTTCATTAGGATATGGTTGCGTTCAGAATGCTAATTTTGGTGAAGTGGCTTTTGAGGGAGGCCTGAAGGGACGGGCTGTCAGTGGTGGCAACTTGGCGACTTTCTTGCTAGATCTAGCAACTTTTAGAGCTAGTGCTGCTGGCTACTTTCATTGGAAAAGGGATGGAAACACTGTGCTGGGTTCTAACGTACTATTGCTAGTTTGACATATTGCAACACAGTGTTAATACAGAAGTTCCAGTTTTCTTTGAAAGAAGGTGCAGGAGTTGTATGGACCGCAGTTGGAGGTGCGGGAATTGCAAACCTTTCACCTTATGTGACAGTCTACATCTATTAAGGCCTTTATATTGAAACCGAATAACGTTTAATGACGTCACTCATAGATGTCTTTTATTTAACCTTGCGATGAAGAGAAAACAAGCATTCAATCTGTCAGTTCCTTGGCTCACTATCATGGCATATTCCCTTCTAAGTGCTGTGAATTGCTGGTGCATTCCACCTGTGTGAATGTTGAAAGAGGTTCTACCAGTATGAGAGTAAAACAAAGATATAAATAAAGAGACTAGTGACGCTGCAAAGGAGAAGGAAGAAATACAAGAAAAAAAACACAATGAAATATTCTGAACGAATTTTGTGTAATGTATTTGAGAGTAAATATGTGAATATACGATACAATACAATACTATATATATATATATATATTAACACATCATAAGAAAAGCATCTCATCTTTATCTCCTCATATTCTTCAAAGAAAGTGTTAAGAGGAAAAGTTCTTTTCTAGATTTTCTAGAGGTTGAGGGAGATTTCTAAGATTTCTTTTGAACACGACTGTGAAGGTGTGACTCCATGTGTTTTATGTATAAAAGCTTTTATCATGGAGACTTATCATGTTTGTTCTTTCTCCCATAAGTATGCTCTCCCATACTAAAATATTGTGTAAATATTATAAAATGTTATTTTGCTGTTTTTGGTAAACCAGATGCCCCAATGTAATGACATAAATGACGAGATTAAAGGTGCTAAATACGTGACTGGGAGCATTTTTATTGCCTCTAAATGGCTCTCAACATGGCGGCTCACCAGCTAACAGCGCTAACGGCACAAACCACGGCAAACAAGCTGATCGAGCTAGGTGTTTACATGAGGGGGAACTGGAGGGTGGGTGCTATGTTTCCATGACGACGCTGTCGGTGTGGACAGCGTTAGAAGGTTAGAATGTTAATTTCACTAAATGAGACCTGATGTTTGTAATTAGGTGGAAAAAAAATCCAATACAGTGCATCCCTAAATCTCAGACACATTATTTAGGTGAGATGTGATAAAAGAAGTATATTGCACAATGAGGGGTCCTGATAAAGAAAATAACTTGCCCACATAATTGATGAAATATCAAAGATTAATAGCCACAAATGAAACAGACTGAAGGATTGAAGCTCACTCCAAACTAAAACTGTCTCATATATGAATCCTGCAATAAATCAGGTATTTATAAAAGTAATGTTCAGTTTTTGTTCAAACTGTTTCAGGTGTTTACACAACACAACTTTATGATCATTTTGGAGGCTGTTGTTGTTGGTGCTGTTCAATAGTGCTGCGTTGTACTGAGAGGTGTTTTTAATATTCCTAAGAGTGCATTTGCCATTCTTAAAATGAATAAACAAACACCGGTTTGACTGTTACACAATTAAAAAACATGATTTCTGAAAATTTCAAAATATTGAAAAAAACGTTTCACTGATATTCCCTGGCTTGCACACAAAACAAAACATGAAAACAAAACATTTGGTGTTTGTATTTGTGTGTGTGTGTGTGTGTGTGTGTGTGTGTGTGTGTTTATCTGCACTTGACAGCTGACACCGACCCCTGCTGTCAGAGGTCAGAGGTCAACGAGGAAGAGAGCACGTTGCTTCACTGGTAAACGGAAGAAAACAAACTGGAGTGTGAAACTAATTTATTCATAAGACCGTATGTTTCTGCTGGGAGGAGTCATGTTTACTTTGGACCGAGAAGGAGTCTTTATCAATCATCTGCTGTCTCGGGTCGATTCATCACACTTCTATGTAAGAAGTGAAGATGTTGAGCTTCCTCCTCTTTTACTCCTCAAGCGTTTCACATTACGTTTATCTGCATTTTAGGGTTATACATCATAAATAATCTGCAATATTCGCTCTGGCAATGTAATATTCTCGATTAAAAAGAAACTACACCACACAATAAAAAATACAGTTTACAAGGTTACAAGGAAAACTCCTGTATTAAACATTTTACTGATGTAAGTATTATCAGCAAAATGTACTTTTATCAAAAGTGAAAGTATCCATTATGAAGAACAATCCCACTCATTGTTTTATTAACATATAGGATCATTCATTGTTGATATGTAACATTTTAATTTTACTTAAATGTTGTGAGATGGATGTCATTTTGAATGCTTTATATACTTTTGGGTCGCTTAACAATGCATTAAACCTGAAAAGTATATATTGGTGATAAATGCAGTAAAGTGACAGGTAGAATACAACATTTCTGTTTTAAATGTATTGAAGTAAAAATATATAGCAGAAAATGGAAATAGTAGCTAAAAGATGTACAACACTTGAGTAAATGTGTTACTTTTCACTATAAATGGTGGAGAAGAAAGGGTGGTGAACAGATATTCACTGGCAAGACATTAAGACAACTACCATGTCCGTTTATTCTCCAGTCATTTGAACGTCACACCTTCAAACTCCCCGACAATAGCGCCACCTTCTGGTCATTGTTCTAACTTACAGCCTCATTGATGGTTTGGTTTAGGGCTTGAATTGGGTTTCTGCCAGTCCCAGCAAAGTACTCCTGCCCTCATACACAGCATCACTATCTGCTCATGGATATTACACTATATCTACTGTATGTATACATTTACTATCGGCTTCCTAGGCCGGGCCACAAAGGGCTGCAGCCTTCCCCAGCACACTGGGCGAAGGTTTAGTGTGGAAAAGTTGACAGCCATTGCCTTTACATGCACAAGTTAACAGGTTATAATGTTCCTCATTCTTTTGTGGAAGATACCAAATAAAATAAAAAAATTGGCTTCAAATTTCCTTATTCTTTCATGACTAAATTAGCAGGACTGTGTGTTACTATTGTTGAACAGCAGGGATGGATGGAGTACCTGAATATTTAACTCAAGTACAAATCAAATTACTTGTCTAAAATGTACTTTGATAAAAAAGTAAAAAGTAGGTTTAGGTCAGTAAAAATACTCTGAGTAAACTAATATTACTGCGTTATATTATTAAAAAAAAAAAAGGAAAAGATGTTTCTCAAAGCATATTTGTATTCAGGACAAGTAGTTGTGGGCTTCTTCGGGCAATCATGCCAAGTCGCATTAAATATGGGTCCCATATTGCTATAGTGTTTTTTTTTTTTTTTAAATGAGATGATTTCCATACTTTGTTTTTTGCTCTTTTTTTTTTTACTCAGATCCAGTACCGTGTGATTAAAAGAGAAAGTAAGTTTAGAAGCTGTTTTGCAGTCAAAGTGAATGATAGCGTCACCAAGATGAAGGATTGAAGGATGGATCTGGGTGGATGGACTGAAGGTAAGAGCAGTGACCAGTAGGGGGCGCCATTGTGTAGGAGTTAAAAGTTGTCACACTCAAAATTAGTTAAATGGTACTGTAGATGTATTTTATGTACTGACAGTAAATATGAGCATCACCACCTCCATGACCAGGATGTGGTTTCACAAGTTAGTAATTGTAGTAAGCTTGAGTCACATTCCAGGTTTAAGTTTTTGACAGTAAAACATTTATTCAGAATATATAGATAGATAGATAGATATAGATAGATAGATAGATAGATAGACACACCCACACACACACACACACATACATATATATATACACATCTCTTCAGAATAAACCAAAACATTTGTTTCTGTACATACACCTCTGTGTCGTTGTCATTTTAAAGTATTATTGTACATATATATTCAGCAGTGTATGAAGGAGTTAAACTCCCTCTTCTCCACTATTTATTTTTGCAGTGGTCGGTACATTTACTGACTCTACATTTCATAGGGAAATATGTATTCATCTGACAGTTGGTTACTTTTCAGAGTTTGAAGTAGAAATTGCCTTTAACTGTTTCAATAGTGGAAAGAAGGAAGAGATTCTCATGTGGTGAGATATTTAAGAAGAGATCTTAAGCTCTAACAATTATTGAAAGACGGTACGTGGTGGAGTTCCTGTCTGAGAAATATACCAGTTATGATAATTATAAGAACCTTTAAAAGAAATAAAAAGGTGTGTTTGTATTTCTTGAGATTACAATGTTGAGTCAACAGATTCATGTCTTCTGCTACATGGGCATCGAGGTCTGTCTCGGTGCCACACCACTGGAGCAAAGATTGAAATATGCGGTTATGTTGTCTTCATTCATGCAGTCTTCAGTCAGCTTCAGGCACACAAAACAGAACTCCACTTTACACCGAACACAGAAAATGTTTTTACATCGCTTTCCGTTGTGCTCCACCAGCAAACCACAGGTGGGACAGGCACGGATGGAGGGACAGTCAGTGACCCCATTCACATTCTCAAAGGTCATATTGGGGCAGCGCTTCAGTATTTCCAGTGGGTTTTGGCAGTCACCGTTTGCACAGTGGTCTGAAGCCGGACCGTTCCAGTTCTTCAAACACTGCCAGCAGAATATGAAAGTCCTTCCTTTTTTAGCCGTGCACACTGGGCATTGGACGCTCAGATTGTGGAGGTCAGTTCTCATCACACGGGAATGGCAACTGGGACACTGTTACATGAAGCAAGAGAATGTTTTCAAAAGTCATCCTTGAACTCACAACTATTTGTTTTAAAATACACAAATATGATTTCTAAGAACAGTTTGTAAATAGTGGGATTGAGGGACTTACAAATTTGATGTCCAAGAAACCCTTGGCAGCGTTTTGAAAAACTTTCTTCTCAAAGTCTTCAATTTCTTCGGGGCTCAGGAGAGCCATTTTACAAACCTCCTCGAAGGGCCACTCAACATCACAGTTAGTTTGTCCGCACACAAATTTGCAGTCACCCTTAAATATTATAAAGGAAATCAAAGAAAAACATTAAAGAGTAAAAAAGGCAATTATTTTGCATATTGCAATCAGTTAACAACATGAGTTTCTTCATTCAATTCGTTTCTTCTATGTCAGGTATAATTTAGCCCGAGGAGCTGGCCATTATAAGGAATTAATAGACACCCTGCAGCCAATCAGAATTGAGTATTCAACAACACTCGGAAAAGAGTCAACATTTTTGCACTTCGGGTTGCCAAGTGGCTAAACGGGACTACAAAACGTCATTAGGTGGACTAGTAATCATTACAGGCTGGTGTAGTTCGTTAAAGTTAAATATTGTATGTATAAAAATGATTAAAGTGGTGTTTGTTAAGATTATCTTGCTGAACAAAAACGTGAAAGTATGAACCTGTGTTTTGTTGAAGGAAAATATTTTATGTTTATGCTTAATAAATGTCTCACGCTTAGGATAACTATGAAGCCGCATGAACACATATATTAGGGTTATTAAGAGCACAATATTCATAGTTTTATGTATCTGTTAATCACTGACATAGTATTATAAGTTGCATACATGAACCAGATCTGTAAGCGACCCAGATAGAGAACAATGTTTAATTAGTCTGAGGAGATAAGCCTAGTAGGGGAGGGCACAGTTGAGACATGAGGCAGACAGTGAAATAATCAGTTTCGGTATTGAGATGGCGTCAACTGGTTAAAATGGCATGCGTGAGACATTAGGTCACTTGATACGAGGTCAAAATGGCCGCAGGGGGCGGGTTAAGGGGTGGGACCGGGGGCTGCACCTGAATCAGAATGTGTCATTATAAAAACTATGTCAATCTGAATGTTCGTGGGTTGTATTTCCGGACAGCAACTCGAGTTATTTGTAATCTGTGCATTGCAAATGAATCTACGTGAATTGAACTTTGATCCAATCTCTCTGGTATTCTGTGGGTGGTCAATTACTGAGGTCCAGTAAGTGAGTTCCTGTGGCGCCTCACTAGCAGTCAGATAGGAAATAGTTGTGAAGTTTATACAGAATTAGGTTTTAAGGAAGTTACCCATCATTGAGCAGAAGAAATTCAGCCACAACAGTTTACGCCTCAATTTCTGCATTAATCCGAAATCCAATGGAAAAATCTGTCGAGGAAACGCTGGTTGTCCTACAACAATACATTATCGCCGC
The DNA here is from genome assembly GCA_016806645.1 of Ophiodon elongatus. NCBI lineage: Eukaryota > Metazoa > Chordata > Actinopteri > Perciformes > Hexagrammidae > Ophiodon > Ophiodon elongatus. Next base: position 44,519 of record JACSYO010001547.1, read on the forward strand.
AGCGATGTCTTTTTACAATATTAAAACTAAGTTTTTCCTATAAAGTTGTTGCTTTTAATTACACTCGCTATGCATTTAGTCGCTAAAACACTTGATTAGTTCACGATGAAGGTGATCTAAACAGCGCACCTTGTTCAGCAAATGGCGGCACCAGTTGGTGAGAGACGTCGGAGTGACCGCGTGCCCGCAGGACATCTTGGCTCTGAGAGACTTGAAGTCATCATAGAAAACTAGAGACGCAAACAAGCAGATGAAAAGATGTGCAGTGTTATATTATGTTGGCCCATAGCCTGTGAATATAGGCTATTTAAAATGGAACAGTAACCAGTGGGAAAAAAATAGAATCTGTGTGGCAATTTATTTGTTGAACTGCATGCTTAAATAAATTGGTAATTTATACTTACAATCCAAATCGTCATCTCCCTCTACAAATGTAAGAGTGGCGTCTTGAGGGTCATACAACTTATTCTCCATTTCTTCAGTTGTCCAATTTCTGCTTTCCTTAAAATCAGAACTCAGCCTTTCCTCTTCATTTCTGCAACTTCCGTTATAACTTGCCTCGACTGCACGAGTCAAAAGGTCGACCCTCCTCCGCTCTTCACGTCTGCGCTCCCCTCTAGTTGAGGGTGTGCCTCCCATGTTGACTCTTCGTGCTCTCAGCTCTCCTCTGACACAACCACAGCATTGCACGGCAATCAAGGCTTGATAATCGCTCGAGGCAGCCTTTTCCTTGAAGTCAGGTGATATTAAGTTGCCAGAAATTGAGCCTCTTTTTTTTTTTCTTTCTGTTTTGCGTTACCTGAATATATATCGGGATAATGCCACCTGAACAAATACAGTCTACGTCTCCTGCTCTGGACGGACTCGGTGGCAAAATCCAGCTGAAGATAAATGGACCAAGAGGAGACGTAAGGACCATCGATCTGTGCGAGAATGATGAGGAGATGAGGGAGATCACTGTACATCAGCTGAAAAAGAAAGTCGCTGGAGAACTAAAGATAGGTAGGCTAATTTCTTCTTTATTGTATTATACAGGCTTTTTAAACATTACATTATATAGCCGACATGTATATATATGTATAGGCTAATATGCCATATATGTATGCAGATCGGGGTCCAAAGGCAAATGGAATTGTGTACTTTGTATTGTTAACATTAACTGAATATTTTCATTTATTTTTAACATCATGAAATGCAGCCTTTTATATGCCTTTAACTTAAAAACTAAAAAAGGTCGTGTTAATCTGTTTCAGCCTATTATTAGTCAATATGCCTATATAGCTTTGGGCTCCATAAAAAGGTTTAAAGACAACTTTAACTATTGAGTCAGCAGTTCTAAGACTGCGTAGTGTTTTATGTTTTTATGAGGGGGAAAAAAGGCCTTGAAAAAACATTTGTGGTTCTGCTTTAAATCATGAACATAACAATTCTCCATATACTTTGACGTGATATCCTCTTTGGGGGATGAAAGGCGTGAACATGTGCGTCTTTGTGGTAAACACAGTCTCTCTACTCGGGCTCAGGTGATGACATCCGGATGGTCTTCAGAACCGAGCCGCTTGAGGAGTCTTCCCTGCTGTCGTCCTACATGATCCGACACATGTCCACCATCTACATCCTGCTGATGCTGCCCGGGGGCCGCTGACGCTGCCCGGGGGCCGCTGACGTGATGAAGACGCACGGGGACTCTGAACTATACACCAATAATATCTAATGAACTCAAAAACCAAATACTATTTAACTGTCAACAAAATAAATACGGTGTATTGTGCTGATCGGTGTGCTTCATGTTTGTTTGTTCGGCTATGTTAAAAAATACAAAATAAAAAAGTATTTTAAAAGGTGTCTATTTCTCTTGGATGCAGCTATAAATAAAACATGATACCGGTGCCTCAAGGCATGAATACCTGCCCTGTCCTTTCATCGGGAAACCCCATATGGGCTGCTATATGCTAGAAAACGAGTTGGCCTCTAAATGGTTGAATAGTTGTGAGGTTTAATTGCAGAGGTGGAGTAGTTTTACTTTATTTCTGAGGCAAAGTATAAAACACTTCTAACCATTTTTTGGTGAAGTTTCAGGAGTGAAAACAAAATGCTCCGTATAATCAAAGCGCATTATCCAGATACACAGAGACACAAATACTTCATTGGCTAAAAAGTATAGGTGGGAAATGAACACCTTAAGTATTTCCTATATCTGCCTCCCTCAGCTCGTTTCCTTTGCCTAAAATCAGATTTACTTTACTTTTCTAAAAAAAAAACATCCATATCTTAACAATTAAATGGTTACAGAAGACAGTTTTTTTGTTGCGGGTCCATATCTTTTTTTTTTTTTATGAATGAGATGTAAATAAAGTTATATGAATATGCTACATTAAATGTAAAGCTCTGAGCTCTTCTGTTATTAATGTTCTTTTCAATGAGCGGCTGAGTCATCTCCCTCAGTGAACACGATTATGAACTACAAGGATAAACAATATGTTCTTATGAGAAACCGAGTAAGACAATGTAGTTAGACTACATTCTGTCAGTAGAATAAAAACAAGAACAGGGATGTGGTTGTAATGTTCCCGGTAGCATGCAGGAACACTTTACAGGGAGAGTTCCTTTACTTCTTTATCAGAATTACAAGGTGCACTTCTTCCGTCTGAAATACAAAAAAAAACAAAAAAAACCACGACCTCGACATGTCGTCTGGCAGCGAGGTTTTAAAATAAAACTTGGCTGCTTTCATATTCCTTTAAGTGGCATTAGGGCAACGCGACGCTGAGAGAGAGGAAGCCACATCCTCCACTAAACCGTCCTGAAGTCATTGTGTGAAGGTCAGCTGTCAGTAAGTAGATTATCCCTCTAATATCTCAAAGCATCCTCACGGCTGTTTAAAAGTTATTCTAATCCATTTGTTTTGAGTCTGTGCAGATATTTGTTGTGTTTTTCTTCTGTAATCGGTGTTAACTCATTGACAGCTTGGATTAAAACGGT